>APFE031007463.1:193017-212377 GCA_000404065.3 Pinus taeda | reverse complement strand
TAGATCAACTGAGGTTGAAATCTAAAGGAGAGAGCCCTCTCCGATTGCAGGTGGGCTAGAACCTGCAATCAGAAGATTGGTTTGTGGTTACCTCGGCCGTATCCCTACTAGGAGCCTAGGGACAACCTAAGTGATAACACGCGGAACCTATCTTCTGTAGCCTGGGCCATTTTTGCTCCAAGCGGCGAGTTAGTGAGTTTCAGGGGGATATGTATTGGTCGATCAACGAACAACATCGCTGAGTATAGCATGTTGATGGAGCTTCTCTTTTATGCCATTTCACATGGCATACGCCGACTTGTTGTCAGGCTAGATTCACAACTAGTTTACTGGCATCTATTCTGTTCGGAATCCAGCTATCTATCGTATGTTCCTAAGAGTCAAGATTTTGGAAAGGCAGTTTGATTCCATTCAATATCAACACATTTCCAGAAACTTAAACACATTAACTAATTCATTAGCAAATTATGTGTTAGATAGACATTTGCAACATTTGTAAAGAAAATCATTTCACATTAACATTTGCATCAGGATCACATGACTTAACCAAAATAAAACTCCAAAAATCATAAATATATAACTGTTTATATTTTTTACAAAATGTTTTGTGTCCAAGAAAAAATCGGTCATATGACCAAGAAACTCAAAAATGAATGCAAGAAAACACTCTAGACTAATGGTGCTAGTGATAACATGTCACCACCTGTGCGATCAGATGTAAGAGCCTAGTCCATCGACTCGACACACCAGTAGTATGGCGTTGTAACCTCAGATGTAACTCGTTGGTGCTCACATTCTGAATACCAAGAGTGAGACCCTCGATCTAATCCTGTAGGACTACCAGGGTCTCTGCTATGTCCAGATCATGAAGGACAACCCTCCCTACAACCTCTCCTGCTGGAACGTTAGCTCCCGCCATTGGGCGTGCCACTGGTCACACTGGCCCAACATCTGCACAAATATATGAGTTTGATTAGCCTTGATAACATTTAAAAACACAAAAACATTATAGAACTGTTAAACAAAGATATGGTCGAATCATTTTACCCATAACACTACACTGCTCGCTAGCTGGTAACGCCAAATCTAGGTCGCCTCGGAATTCCATCCCAATGTATGGATACTCTACAAAGACTATCTCCTGACGATTGAACCACTCAAAGAAGGCATCAGAGAAAGAAATCTATGACTGGCCAGCATGTCTGGCCATGAGATCAACCCATCTCTGCATCTGTGGCTCCCTCGGTGCTGGCAATCCTAGTGAAATGTACTGAGGCTTTATCACTGGAATCCTCTCCAAGGAAAAAGTAGTCAAGATGGAACCATAACCAAAGTTGTTGGATATTCCATTCTTCACCTTGGAGAGCTGTTCTTTTATAACCAAAAGTACTGCCTCACACTAGTTGAATACCTTTGGTTCCAAGCTTCCAGGGCATACTGCATATAAGATGTGTTTGCCAAATGAAGAGCCGCAATATCGGCCAATCTAGAAAAGGTGAATAAAATGGTCCTCAAGGGCCGAATGACATCATGAATATTGATCTTGCCGTCCCTGCTAGGTTGAGATCCATCTCTACAAAACTGGTGAATATAATCCATCACAGATTCGCCCCCACGGGTGGATCCTGATAGTGAGAGAGGGGAACCACGCCTCGATAACCCCGTCAGAAAGTAGATATCCTCGACTGTCAATGGAATCGATTTGCCTCTAATCTGGAATACCTGGTTGACTGGATCCTAAGAATCAAGGAAATATTGCAACAAACTGATTTGTTGCCTCATGCTGGATACGCAGAAGAATTTAAGCAAACCACAATTTCATAATGCAGTAACTGTGCCCTAATCGTGTAAGGAAATCATGTCCTCTTCTTCATGTTCACATTCACGCCATGTGACGACCATCTTGATATGATGAATCTGTGAAACAGAGACAAAAGATGAGTTAGGATCCTGATTTGAGTAAAAACAGGCAAAAATTTCATGAAAAATCACTGTGAAAATTTTCCCTTCTGTGCCCATCGCACCCTGCTTGTGAGCAAGGTGAGATGCATATTGACTGGCTAGTGTCCAGCTCAGTATGCATCACACATTTTGATGCAGGGCAGGTGTGATGGATGGAGAACGAGTTCTTAAAACCCCAAGGGCCCAAAAGTAGGGAAAAACTTGCTCAAAATCAGAAAAGGATGGAATGAAAATGAAGAGCTCAGGGTTGGCTCCTACCTAGTCCTAACAGCACGAAGAATAGTCCACCGGATCTCATGAAATCAGCTAATGAAATTTGAGGGGGAAAACCACTCCAGAGCTCCAAAATCCCAAATTCGAAATGAAATGGTAAAAATGAGAGGTAAAACTACTTTTTATGTTACTATTCACGTATTTCAAGTAAAATGTTAGTTTTTAATTCATTTTTCGGGCATGTATATGTATTTGTAATCAATTTTATGGAGCAATTGAGCAGCTTGAATGACCGACAAAAGAATATAACATGTTAAATGATGATTTGAACATCTTTGACGACTATCAATGAGCAATGTTTTTGCAAGGTTCAAGCTCATTAAAAAATAAACCCGCTGACGAGCAATGTTTTCGCAAGGTTCAAGCTCGTTAAAAAATAAAGCCACCATTGAGTATATGTTAACGCAAGGTTCAAGCTCATTAAAAAATAAACCCGCCTTCAGTAAACAACCTCTGTGATTGCCATGCTCTCGACCTTTTAAGCCTTGGTTGTGTTCCTACCATCACCTCCATTCTTTTGTCCGATCATACGCTTCCACTTGATTATTTACCCTTTTGAGGAATAGCTGCAATGAGTGATTCTGTTAGCCACCCTCTTCACACCGCCATGTTTTGAGAAGTTCCAAACTTACCTGGAACTAGTTGCTACCCAAAAACACCACTTGTTCCAAAAAAACAAGTCTCTTTTAAGCGCTTTTTATACTTGTTAAATATGAAAAGATTGCCGAGCTACTGGCCTTTCCAACTCGTTAAAGTAAAGGGAAGCGTCATCCTTCCTATACAATTTAATATTTTTGGACCTGAGGGATTATCCCACAAAAAGATCAAGCACTTGTCTTTTTTGGTTTGCTAAAGTAATAAAAAAGTCATCCCTTTCATATTATTTTATACTTTTTGAGACTCAAGGGATTATGCTACGAAAAAGGACTGCTGGAGTTTCCTTTTTGTCCCTTTTCAAACTCTCTAAACATGAAAAGGACTGAGTTATCCTTGCCATTAAACTCATTAAAATAATAGCGACAAACTTGTCTTTCCAGACAAGAACGAGTTTCACTTTCTCTAGGCTCACTAAAACATAGGGATAGGTTTGCTCGAAGGGAAAATTATAGAACAAGCATATGTTATCCTCCTCAAGCTTGACAAAAATAAAGAGGTACTGGGGAAAAAGGGAAGGAAACTTGAAGAATTTTATTTGTAGCAGGTCGCTCTTGAACATGAAACTTTCACTCCATCACCATGATTGAGTCGGGTTGGGTTATTACGTTCACCGGTCATATCACCATCAATCCTCTGTACCATCCATATTTTGGGGTTAACGCTACCAATCCATCTCAGTGTCGCCGATATGTTCAAGATAAGTCATTCAGAGAATTCTCCATCCAGTTAATGCCTCATCCACTGCAATACTTTCACCCTCCATTTTTTATGACCGCCATTCCTGAACCTTATATCATCGGATCGTTTTCACCTCCAGAAAATCATTTGCTTCATTTCGTGTCGTAGATGTGGGATACATCAAGGCCGTCCTACGACGGGTCACTTCTTATCGACATCAGCTCATTATCCAAGAAGTTGACTTAGAAACAACCCTTTCAGTACTTTGAAGCTTACATGCATCAATGGCAAGTTTCTCACTTCCGGCGATAGGTTTACACAATGGCCTTCGACTGAAATATTTCACGTGGTGTTCGACATCGGCTCATATATTCATGCCACGTGAATTGTATTGTAGTACCTTGAGGGTCATTATCGTTATCAATGATTCCTCTCGCCCCTGTTGACAACTTACACAATTGGCTGGTAATTAGGCAATGTCTTTCCATGTTCGACTCCAGAACATCTTTTCACATGGATCGATTTGTACATCGGGAAAAGATTGAACGAGTTTGAAGACCTCAGATCTAGTTTCATCCATCTGGGCTGCGATATATTCAGGAAAATAAAGACATCAAATGTACACAGAAGCTGCACAGATGATCATCCAAGCTAAGGGATGATGACTCTACATATAAAGAATCACCAGTTTGTAACAATCGATGATTATCTGTCCTATGTACATGAAAATGAATTTATAAAGCTGAGCATGGGAATGCTCACCTCAGCTAGATCATGAAAATAATATGAAGATGACGTATTGTTTTGTATTTTATACAGGTCACCTTCTAGTTTGAATACCTCAGATCCTCATGATAAAGCATTTCACTCGACATCTAAAGATTTACAACCTCATGCTTTAGGGGGAAACTGTTATAGACATATTTGGGCACTTCAACCCCAATCACATGTGTCGATAAAACAAGGCTCTTTAACCCCTAAAAGTGTTGTTTCATACCCTAAAGGATCATGGTCAACTGCTTACATCATTACCTAGAAGTTCCACCTAAAAAACCACTTAGAACTGGCCAAAACTAGACCATATTGACTGCTCCATGGTTAAGGTACGATGCATACTGGCTGCTACATTAGCCAGGTGTGATGGATACTGAAGAGGCCTTCTATAGGGTGCGATGAGTGATAATGGACAAATGGCTGAGACAATTTTCTAGGTGGATGCTCATAGAATCTTCTAGAAACTTCTCCTATGACACTTGCCTTTTTGAATTCGCCTAGGGATGAGTAAGAGATCAACGAAATCTCCAAGTGGAACCAAGAACTATCAGTGGAACGACACTAATAAAAAACCCAGAGCTGACTCACACCCTTGCAAGACATCCATAAATGGATCCCTCATCTAAGAGATCTAGGAGGCTGGAATTTTGTAATTTGTAAAGAAGTGTTGTTAGTTTTCCTTTGAGAAGGAGCATTGTATTAATGGGTGATCTTGATTTTCATGAGGTGAAGAGGGCTTTGATGCTAAGAGGATGATGCTAGATCAGACAGCTTGGTTGTAATCCTCTCTTCTACTATTAATAAAGTTCTTTGAGTTTTCCTCCATACAATCATGTATTTGTGAATGTTGTTAGTTGTGAATGCAATTGTATGGTCAATGTATTTCTGATTTTGAATTGTTTATGATATTATAGATAGAGATGCTTTGATGGTGTTTTGTTTCTTTGTCTCTACAGGTATTCTCTAAAGTAGGACAAGTAGGAGAGGAGTTGCAAGCTCTATCAAGCGAGAGAGAAATCAAGCCAGGAATCAAGCGGAAGATCCAGGTTGGTCTCTTTGCTTCTCTATTATCTATCGTACATAAAGGAAATCAGTAAACAAATTTCTTTGATTTTTTGTTTCTAAGATAGCTACCAATCTTAGTGGGACTAGTAGATCGAAAAGACACTAGTTTTCTCGGAAACAGTTGTGTCATTAAGTCTTCTAAGTGTGTGATCACAGTCAAGTCATATCATTGATCACAACAGTTTATTGATCCCACACTTTGCTAAATTCTAGATTTCCCAGTAACTTAGCCTCATCCAACCCTCCTCAACTATGCATTGCATAGTTCTAGCCCTCAAGCTACAACCCTGCCCCTTGACACTGTGCAATGCGTAGCTCCTTCCTCCCAGGATTGTGCACTGCGTAGTTCCACTGCTTAAGCCTACACCTTGGGCCCTAAAATTGCACAATCCAAACCTCCAGCCTCGCCTCAACTACACATTGTGAAGTATTTGAGCTTAATATCACCCTTGAGCTCATGAATTGTGCATTTGCGCAATCACCAGGTCTGCTATGCCTCCCATAACTATGCTGTTGGTTGAAATAGTGAAAAACTCTTCAACCCAGCTCAATGTGTCCCATAACTTTGAAATTTGCTTGCTTAGTCCAGCCTGAATTGCATAGTCTCAAGGATTGATCTTCACCCCTGACTCCTTGATCTATGCAATTATGTAGTCACTGAGCCTCTCTCACAATTTGTAACCCTGTTCTTGCTCAGTCAGTGGATCAACATGTAACATCTTATACTAGGGGTTTATTGGACTGATGTCATCTCGTCATGAGTGAATTGCAGATACAGGTACCTTATCATACCATGAAAATATGGTGATGAAGGAGATGAAGAAGGGAAACATGTTGAAAGATATATTTGTAGTTGATTATGCAAGATGACCAACCAAGAGGAAACAAAGGGGCACCAATTTGCGGTCACAACTCAAGACTTGATATCAGTGAAGGCTCCTTGCCTCAAAGCCATATGAAGGTGAACATATGATAATATTCATGAAGATACATAGCAAGGAGCAACAAGAATGGCTTGACATTACCATGTCATCATGCAGTCCATGTCAATAGTGCCATCTCGTGATTCATCATATGCCACATCCTTATTGTGGATTATGTAATTACTTATTCAAAATGTATTGTAAAGTGGAAGTCTAAAGGACACATTTAGAATATGAAGAGTCATGTAAAGTTGAAAAGTCATAGGAAGTCAAACAATCATGAGGGTAGTCAAAGAGTCACAAGGAAGGTGAAGCATCACCTCATTGGTTATATATACAACCTCATTATATGAACAAATGAATTTTCACCTTGGCTTCTCCCATAAGGCATCAGAGAGATAGATTTAGTACTTTTGGGGAGAAAGTCATGGCTCCAACACTCCACTATTGGAGCTAGTGGTGTCCATTCTATATATGTGTCCTGGAAATTTTACTTAATATATGAAGCCTGATGGTTAGCACGTTCTTCATGTATTAATTATGAATGCTCATAAGACTTTATGTGAATGTTTATGATTCATGTTTGTTTTTCACCTGTACTAAAGTAGTTGAAATATTTCAGTTATTTTAGTGATCATCATATTGAGGATGTGTTGTACTGGTTCTGATGACCATTGCATCTTTTCAAACTATTCCGCTGGACACTAGACGCATATTTCTACTTGTATTGGTTGCACGACCATCACATCTTTGTGGACTATTCCATTGGATTTTAGACGAATATTTCTTGTTTGTGTGTCTCTCTACTAGGGTGGTACTATTACCTCGCTCTTAGGGATCACCTCTTTTTCCCTCCGGAGTAGAAGAACCTTGACACACCTACAACCGAACACTCACCAGACACACTCGCTTCTTGAAGCCACATATGTGATCCTCTCTCTTGCTGTCGGCTAAAGTTGAGGCAAATATATAAGAATATATGACAATTGGGCCGATACACTAGATGTGGATCGTATTCCAAATGCTGTGAGGTCTAATTGGGACTTCACATCAGGAGACCCCCTTGGTTGACATATTTCCAACACTGTCAACACAACTATGAATGTGGAAAGAGAAAAGCCACAACAAGTGATCATGCCATGGGCGTAACTTCCATCTCCATTATTTTTTGTCCTTATAATGTTGGTGGTTTATTATTTACAAAGATATAATTTCTTTAAACTTCCAAATATCATTTTTACCATTTCTTGATTTAGATGCCCAAATATCAAATGCTTTGGGAAAATTATAGGAGGAGTTAGATGTTACAAAAATTCTCTCTATTGTCTTGATCAAATGATACTTATTTATATAGAATGTTCATATACTAACTTTATGGAGTGTTAGTGCCTAAATCTACCTCAGGCTGAGAAAGGTATGATCAAGGATAACATCAAACCACACTTAACCTGGTAGCTAGCCCTACCAGGTTGGGAGAGAGCTCTCTCCTTGTCAATCTCAGCAAAATATGATCAATGAGGGATTGAGATGACTGATGTGAAGATTGATTTTAGGCTAGGTATTTGTGCAAAAGAGTTTGATTAAATTTAATGATGTTTTGTTGGCTCAAATAGAAAGGCAGATTTGGGTCTGGGGAATGAGGCTCAGTTTTGCAGAGATCTCTATGCGGAAAGGTAGGTAGATGATTTGGTACTTCAAATTGAATGAAATGGAGAGATTTTAGATAGGTGAGGAGTTGATGAGGGAAAGAAAACCCTAGCTATCCTCTTCAAATAGCTGAAAACATAAATAACTAAGCAAACCCTAGGTAGAGCACTGCAATTTCATTGGATTCTACCTTTATCCTTGTTTGTTTTAGTTAAGATGAAGCAAAGAGAACTGATGGCATACATGAAACACATGTAAACTTACAATAACAGAAGGAAACACAATACCAAAGCAAGATGCCACATGAATCCCATAAAGTGCTGCAAACCTTGGTCTATTTCTTAGCCAAAACTGCTGAAAAATGTATACAATGAAGCTCCAAGATTTCTCAAAAGTACGACCTTTGATAATGACAGAAACATCACAAGATATAGGCAAACAACAACTCATCCTAGCCTTTATGGGTCGAGGTCATAAGTTTAGGAGCTGTTCCAACAAATTCTAAACTAAGAACTAAAAAGTAGGCAGTGGAACAACTTGCCTCTGAAAACTAGGGAACTGATTCATTCAGTTGCAAACTACCTTTTCATGGATGAATCTACCTCTATGAGTCAAAATTTAGCATAATTACATCAAAATTCCTCCAATGCGCCGCGCTGATTTCCCTATGCATAATGCCTTTTTGTAGATACTTTTGGAGGCCTTCCTAGTGTCCAAGTTTGCTCCAAGTGTTCTTGTTGGAAAGTTACACTTGTCTACTTTCCAGAACAAGTGGAATTTTTGAATATGGCCTCCATTTTCCCCTCCAAAACTGAGTTCTCCCAACACTGCTTCCTGTGTATCCAAAAGGGGCAGAAAGGTCATTTTTGAGGTGTTTTTGACCTTTTTGGGAGCTCAAAACTTGTCAAAATTCATTGGCCATTTGTGGGCATGCATATTTTTTCATGAAAAATCCAAAAATGCTGAGTTTTCCTCAAAATGAGTTCCCCATCAAAAGCGAGTGCCAAGTGGCGTGGCGCATTGGGCAAAAAAACCTGTTTTTTGGCCCAAAAATTCTAAAATTGCGAAAAGTGTCCATTTTTTTTTGAAATTTGGGCTGAGTGTCCTTCATTAAGTGTTGTGTTGAGCCAAGGAAGCCTCAGCTAAGATCTGAAGTCTATCTTGCTCTTTTCACTTCCTCGATGCCTTCTTCAACTTGGCCTTCAAGTTCCTGATTCTTGCCTTGCAACTTTTGTTTCTCACCAAGTAATGGTAGGCCATTTGCCTCAACATAGCTTTCTCCTTGTTGTCCTTCTCTAGCAGATTTTCTAAGCGGATATTTGTTCGCTCAAGCCAAGGCTCACGATCAACATTGATTTCTTGTTCAAGTGGGGTGAGCTTCACTTTCCTCCTTTTGGCAGCTTGCCAGTTTTCTCGTATGTTTTGTAGCTCCATAATGGTTTGCTGATCCTCTAGTTATTTGTTTCTTTGCTCCAGATATTTTATTATCCACTTAGCTCTTTCTAGGTTGAGGGACAACTCATTAATGTCCGCCTACTGCTTCTGAATGATCTCTTTGAGCTTTGAGCTTTGTGGGCCCAAATTAGTGTCATCATCCTGAATGAGAATGAAATCTGTCTCCTGCTCTCCTGAAGGCCCCTCATCATGTAATGGACACTTTCCTTTGTCCTAGACCTGCTCTACTAATGGAGGAAGTGAGACCCCTTCCACCCCAGGTGGAGATAATACTTGATTTGTTGTTGCAAACAACCTTCTAGTGCCCTTTTGGTAGGTGATAAACACTGGCACACTAGCGGTTTGTGTCTCATGAATCTCCTGCTGATGTGAAGGTCCACCTGTCTCATGAAAAGTTGTTGGAGGCACTTGAGGACCTGTGAAGACCTCATGAGAAATGAAATCCTCCCATGAGATGTTCTGTAAACCAAGCTGATGCATGACCACAATTTTGATTAGTGAAAAATGGTATATGCTGTTATACTGCTGCTGAGGAGTCTTCCTGTGCACTAAGGTGGTCATCTTCTCAATATTATGGCAAATAAAGTAGGGGAGATTCATCATTCTCACCCTAGTAAAGTGCATCAACAATATGATATGATAGGCATACAAGCGAGAAAACCGACCCTCACAGCTGAAATACTTGATTATGAGTTTCATCAAGGGAGCATATGAGTCTTTCAGATACCAGAAGGGAAAAACTTTGCTGAGATGTCTCTGATAACCAGACTTGATGTAAGGTTCATAATGTTCTTTGTCAATTTGCTATCTTTTGTTCCACTGCTCACCGACATTTGGGATGCCAGTTGCTAGAGAAATAGACTCCGGTGTCAAGGTGAATGTCACACCTGCTAGAGTGACTTGGCCATTATGAAGATGGAGCACAAACAACCTGGCCAACTCATGATGGTACTGGACTCTCTCTACCATCTCACAAAACTGATAACAAGATTGATGTTGAAAGCATGTGACAACAAGAGGGCAGGCCTACAGCTCGGCAAGTGAATTAGGCTCCTCTCGTATATGTTTACCACCCTTGTGAGGTCTCCTTGGTGCATGCATTTCTGTAGCAGAATCACTGTGTGTCTCCTCATCTCGGTCATAGGAAGGATCAGATTCAATGTTTTCCAAATGTTTGAGTTCTCTTAGATGAGTATGAAGAAATTTAAAGTGTCCTTAGTTTTATGCTACCAAGGATGAAAATGTATGAGGGACTGTGAGAAGAAGGTGTATGGAGGGTTTTGGGAATGTTTGCTTACAGGATTTTGGGGAATAGAAGAGTTTTAAGGACAGTAATTAGACTTTGGGATAGAAATTAGGGTTTAGGAAATTGTAGCTAGGGTTTGGGATAATGGGAGTTAGGGATATGGGGTTAGTGAATTTAGGGACATGGGGATTGGGGAATGAGTTGATGAAACTGGAAAATAAATAAGGGAATCAAAAGGTGAGGGAGTGATGGAGAGGACATGGTAGAAAAAACACAAACTGTAAACCCTAAGTAATTGTTTTTTGAGAAAAAATTGCAAGGAGGTAGGGTTTCAAGATTTTCTCACTAAATCACCATAAACATCTAGAGGAAAACTCATTCACTGACAGTGGAAGAATGCTTGACTTACTTGAACAGGTGGCAATCGAGCAAATTTGGCAGTTGGATGAGTTTCGTGGGTGAAATCAGGCTTGAAGCCCTACGCGCCAGACCACAAACCCAACGTGCCGTGCCACTCCATGTGCCGTGCCAGTGTATTTTTTGCATTGCGGAGGGCGGCACAATGCGCTGCGCCAGCTGTATGCGCCACGCCCATGACCTAATGTGCCACACCCTTGAAACTTACACAGTTTGCTGTGATTTGCCTTCTTTTCTCCAACACGACCTTTCTCTTATCTCCTCTTTCTCCTTTGGATGCAAATGAGCTCTTTAAACATAAGAAATGGTTTATATACAAAAGATTTTAATTTTTCACTCATAAAACCCACTTTTGTAATGTTTGCATTTTGACGTTGCTTTTCAAACTCTGTTTTTAGGCAGTTTGCTTTATTTTTGCCTTTGATGAACTGAATGATTTGACTTTTTGTTTGCCTTGCAAGTGATGGAGATGCTAAAGCTTGGCAAGGTGACTAAGGTTGCCACTGAAGCTGTTACATATGAAAAACTGAAAATACATCAAATTTATACATAAAAACATAGAATACTCTGTTTTTCCTCAAAACAGAGTTTTGAGGAAAAATCAGTCTCTGAGCATGGGATGACGGAATTTATTGGTCCTAAAATTTTATTTGACCTCCTCATGCACTTGCTAGCCGTTATTGAGTATTTTGAAGACCTCTTTGACGAAACCCTAGACCTAATAAGACTGAAAACCCTAAAAATGACTCTTGCAGATTTAAAGACAAAAAATGATTGCAGATGTTCTAGATGATTGGAAATGGGCCAACAGGTAAAGGAAATGAGGGAGAATGTACAACAAGCCACTATCGTCAGATGATCCATGATCCTAATGGAATGCAACTAACCGAGCGAAACACCTAACATGCAATGGAACAAGAGAATTTGATCATTGACGGAGGGATGAAGATACCAACACTAACATTGGTTCCCATGGGGATGGTAGCTCATTGGAGGTGCCAAGAACTACAAATATCTGGGAAAGCAAGTAGTGCCTTCGTCCATTGAGCTATGGAGTCAAGAACTTCGACAAACCAAAACCAAATTCTTGACTCAATTTCAGGACTGAAATCTGACTCAAAACTGACTCAATTTCAAGACTGAAATCGAACGAAAGACTTGACTCAAACAAACCAGACCAAACTGAAATAAAACCTCAGTTTTATAACCTTCACCTTGGGCCCCAAACTGAAATAATGATACAGTACACACTTGTAATGAAATTTAAACAAACCAGTATGTACAATGATACATATGACAGCAGGAAACATTTCAAAAATAGTACCGTTTGAGTAGCTGACCATTGACCAGCCCACCTGGATAGTCTTCTCCATTCATTTATTTCAAAAGGAAAGCATTTTGGCCCTGATATGAAGCAATCCTAAAAGGTCCTTCCCAAATATTTTCAAACTTGCCATGCTTACCTTTATCTTCATTTCTCACGTCCCATTTTAGCACTATGTCTTCTATTTGAAACTTGCCCGCCTTTGCCTTTCGATCATATATCTTCTTAATTCTCTCCTGTAGCTTGAAAGTGTTCTAAAAAACCTCCTCCCTAGTTTGCTGCAAATGGGTCATTTGATTGATTCTCCACTGCAAATTATCATCTTCGTTGCCTGCTTCTTGTAGGAGTTTAACCACCGGGACTGCGAGAGAAGTCAGGAAGACTGTGTCCACATCATACACGAGCTCGAAAGGAGACATGCCTATAGATTTATTTTGACTTACTCTGTCTGCCCAAAGTGCATTAACAAGTTTTTTGTGCCAACTTTTCTTGTTCATTTCCAGCAGCTTTTTGATAATATTGACCAAGGATTTATTTGAGGATTCTGCCAATCCATTACCTTGTGGTTAATATGCAGTTGAGTGCCCCAAAGTGATTTGATATTTATTACAAAAGTCAATCATTCTTTTAGATTTAAAAGCTGTTGCATTATCAGTGATCAGCTTATTTGGACAACCAAAACGAGACAAAATATTGTTTCCAAGAAATGAAATGATTACCAAATCAATGGCCTGCCTCATGGGAATCGCCTCAATCCATTTGGTGAAATAGTCCATTGCTGTGAGGATCCATTTGTGCTACACTGAAGAAGTAGGGTGGATCTCGCCAATAAAGTCTAAACCCCACTTCTGAAATGGAGTGCTTACTTCAATGGGCTTGAGTGGTAAATGCTGCAATTTCCTCACATTCGTGACAACTTGCTACAATTTTGTACACATTAGAAAAAAGAGTTGGCCAGTAATATCCCGCTCTCAAAATTTTATTGGCTGTTGTCTTCCAGAAAAGATGGCCCCCGCGATCTCCCTTTTGAAAGTCTTCCATAACCTAATTTGCCTCTTCTTCAACCGAACGATTGAGCAAAACACCACCGGGATCTTTCCAATATAGTGCATTATTCATGATACAAAACTTGGCAACCTTCAATTTCAGAGTCCTACTTTTGTTCTTAGCCATTCCAGGTGGTGATGACAGAATTTGGAGTACATAAACAATGTCCGAATACTAAGGAGAAAGAAGAAAAATTCTGATACCTGAGTGGGCGAACTCTCTTCATCTTCCTCGGACATAGCAGCAATGAGATTAATGTCTAAGGCGTGAAAATTTGACTCATCCATTTATTTGGCCAGGCCCTGTCCTTTGATGAGCTTTGTCGGTTTGATCTCCACGTCATATTCCAACAAGGCAGCAATCCATTTGCCTCTTCTTCCCTCTGGATCTGTTTGCACTAAGACATCTTTGACAACAACATTAGGGACATAAGCAAGGATGTGAGAATGCAGAATATAGACTCGAAAATCTTTCAATGCTTTACCAAAGCAAGGGCCCGTTTTTCAATAATATTATACTTTAAAGCTGTGTCCCTTATGGTTTTGCTGAAAAATGCAATTGGTTTCTCGAGCTGGTCTCTTTTTTGCTTCAAGACCACTGCCATAGTATGATCTGAGGTAAAGGAAAACAAAATGAAATCTTGAGTATTATCCGGGCTGATCAAAACCGGAGCTGAAGATAGGGCCAATTTCACCAAATTGAAAGACATAATTGCTTCCTCGGTCCACTTCACTACACTATCTTTTTTGAGCATGTTTGTGATTTCCCTTAAATGTTCTGTAAGATTGGGCACAAAGCGACGTAAGAAATTCATCTTACGATTGAATGATTGGATCTCCTTCTTACTTCATAGAAAATAAATCTTTTGAATGGCTTCCACCCAAGCTGGATCGATGCAGATGCCCTCCTTTAATATAATATGACCGAGAAGCTTGCCTTCATGCATGGAAAATAGACTTTTCTTTGGATTGAGAGATATACCATACTTTCTACACCGCTGAAATAGAATTTTCAAATGATAAAGGTGCTCTTCATCTGAATTAGAGAAAACTGTCAAATCATCAAGATAAACAACTAGAAAGACATCTTTTTCATTAGCAAATGTGATATCCATTGCCCACTGAAAGGTTGCACTAGCATTCTTCAATCCGAAAGGCATCTTGGCATAATGAAAAGTTCCCCATGGAGTGGTGAACGCTGTTTTATCTCTATCATCCTCATGGACCAGAATTTGGTTATAACCCGAATACCCATCAAGTAGCGACATGCGGGATGCTCCAACTACCCTTTGAAGTATGTGATCCATCTTGGGCTATGGATAGTTATATTTCAAAGATACTTTATTCAGATTTCTAAAATCAATACATAACCGAATCTCACCTGTTTTCTTGTGCACAGGCGCCAAATTAGAAATCCAATCTGAAAATCTTATGGGGATGATGATACCATCTTTGTACAACTGATTTACTTCCTTCTCTATTGAGGGCAGCAACTTTGGATTTATTCTTCTTAGCTTCTGATGAAAAGGATTTTGATTTGGCTTGATCGGAATGATATGCTGAATTATACTTGTGTTATATGCCTTCAAATCTGAATAATCCCACTCAAATACACCAGTAAAGGAAGATAGTAAACTAATATACTTTTCTTTTACCTGTGGAGGCAACACCTTCGATAACTTCACCATTTTAGAATTTTCTGTTGATCTAATGTTCACTCCTCAACTCCTTTCTCGGTTGGCAACAAGCTCGGTTTTCGGGCTACATCATCTTGATCGAACAACTCCTCTAAAGGTATTAGACCTTTAGGAATGACATTGTCCTTCAGCTGTAAAATTCCATCTGATTGACTTCTATATCCACCTCACCATCATCATACTCCACACTAATAGAAGTGTCTTTGAATTTACCTTCATTCTGCAGAAATTCATCGATCTCTTTATCATCTTGAAACACTTGTCAATACCTTTGATTATCAGGGACAGCCAGGAAATGTTTCACATGAATTTCAAACTTATTATTTGAATTCATTGGAATTTTCAAGTTACTTGCTGCTGTTGCAAGTGAATCTGCAATGACATTCTGAACACGAGGGACACATGTCAAAGTGTAATATGAAAATAATCTCAAGATATCTAATACTACATTGCGGTAGGCCCGCATTCGAGGATGCTTAGCTTGGTATTCCCCATTCACTTGCTTGATAACTAACTCAGAGTCACAATATACTGAAATCCTTTTAGCATTTAACTTTCTAAGAATTTTCAAACCAACAATTAAAGCCTCATATTCAGCCTCATTATTTGAATAATCAAAAGCCAATTTATAAGAACAGACCCTTACATTACTTGGCACTTTGTTTGGGGTGAAAACAGGGCTGCGTATCCAAATACCAATTCCAGTACATTCCCTTCCTACTGCGCCACCAAAATCCATGCTCCACAGGCCGGCTTTGTCCTCCTCCAAATGTTGAAATTCTGTTTGCTATGTTACTTTTCCTTGTTGTCCATCAATATGTTGCTGCTATCGGAAGGCTGACTGCTCAACGGTACTACCAAGTCTTCATTTTTCTTTCTTTAAGACCTCTCTAAAATTTTTAGTGATATTTGGAATGTCTTCTACTTCAACTACTTAGCTATTTACATCATTAAAGCTATTTGAATATAAAACAAATGATTCTAAATCAGTATCTAGATAGTTGATTGGATGATTTACCAGTTTCTCCTTGCTAGTGATCATGTACTTCATATTTTGCTCTCGGTATAATTTCCTCATTTGACCGAACACGGGAATAGTAGCATTGGAGAAATCAAGCTGCAATGTCCCTTTAATTTTTTCTCCCCAAGATCTGGAAAGAAGCATGCCAAATCTAGGAGGTATATCCGCCACAACCACATCTATCAAAACATTTTTAGCTGGAATCTGATCCAAACTGACCACTAAATCTTTGATAAGATCAATGCATCTTACTCTACCAGAATCAAAAGAGTAAAGTTCATGATACTTTCTGGTGATATCCAATCCCAATTTCTCCATGATTGCCTTAGGCATGAGATTATGAGAGGCTCCAGAATCAAACGTAGCATTGTGTAACACATAGTCATGCACCCTAAGGCTGATGTAAAAAGGAGCTACATCACTATCTTGAGACTAACCTTCCAAGGCTGGACCAGAGATCAACTCAGGCTAATCATCCTCCACGTTTACCATATCAGATAATGGATCTAAATTCAAAATCTTAGACACCTGACCTTTATAGCCACTGTTCTTCATCAACTCAGTCAAAGGAATAGATACTTTTAACTTAGCAATTTCATTTTCTAAGTTAAAAACTGAAGTTTTCTCTACCTCTTTAGCTGAAACATCCTTCTTTTTAGTTTTCTCCTTTGATGCACTTGGATGATTGGATATTTCATTTGCTGATGGTGTTTTGCTGGTGGTAGGATCAACTGTCTCTTTTCCCTTTTTCTGCACAATGGGAGGATCATTCTTTGGCAATATTGTCTCCTTCCTTTTCTGAATTGGATTTATGGGCACATCTCTACTTCTGAGTGAATATTGTCACTGCTGGGCTGAAAAAACATTCATGTACCCTCTTTGATATTCATCAGACTCTTCTTCAAGAACTGTTTCATTTTCCAAGATGAAAATTTCATCCCTTTGTACAACTGAGTTCTTGGAATACTCCTCGTCTTCAGTGATAAAAACTGGCATATCATCAGGTGTAAAGAAATGATTCTCTTCTCCAATTACATTCTCCTCATCATTTGATTATGGACCATGTACAAAATTGTGCTGTAAGGGTCTCTTCACCTACTGTTGCACTGCTTGGTCTTGTGCTCGTTGCTCTCTTTGCTTGATTCTAAATTTTGGTTGCTGACCACAAAAATTGGGATTTCTGACTTGTGGTTCAGGATTTTCAATTGTCAATCTATCAAACATCTTCTCCATATTACAAAGCACTTGATCTGAAGTGGAAACCTCTTCCTTTATTGTCACCTTCTTTTCAGCCTTTGTTCTAGCTCTCTTGGTAAGCAGATTAGCTTCAACGCTAACTGCAATTTTCTGCATGTCTTCCAAAGTGGCCGGATCTCTTTCTCTTAATTGATAGGCCATATTAGGATCGAAACCATCTGGAAAATTAATCAAAGCCAACCCCATAGGTGGCTTTATATCAGCAGGAATTGCATTGTAAACCGAATTGAATCTAATACAATAATCTTGAACAGACTCACCAACATTCTGCTTGATGTTCTCATATTTAGAAAGTATCTGAAGAGGGTTTTTCTTCACTTCCCAGTGATCTAAGAATTGTCTCTGAATATTAGACAATGTAGTGATACTTGCATCCGGAAAAGCTCTGAACCACTTCCTCACTTCACCTCCAAAAGTTTGTACAAACAGTGTCATTGTCACATTTTCCGCATCAACATGAAGGTCAAAAAAATCTGCCATCCTATCCACATGTTGTTGAGCTGTAATACCTTAAGGAGTGCCATCAAACAATGGAATTTTTCTTTGATAATTGGTGGGCATGTCATCCAATTTTGAGGCAACACAAGGGGTGCAAATCGGGTAGCCATTGCTCTAGGTGGATTTACAACCGGTATTGGGGATGTGGGGGGAGTTGGTGCAACTAATGTGTGAGGTGTATGTGGTGTAGATGGAGGTGAAGAAATTTTTGACGTTTGAGGGGTAGAAGGAGTAGATGGAGGTGACACCACTGTAGATTTTTGATCAGAGATAGAAGGCTGCAAGGGAATGGTGGGAATGAAGGGAGTTTTGGTGGGAATTTCTGAACTAGATGCAATAGCGAATGACCCAAGAGTTGCAGATGCAAACTCTAAGAATTCAGGAATGTTTGTAGCCACAATGGAAGTTTGGAGTTTCAAGATATAATTATCAATTGATTTATTGGCCCTTTCAGTTTCAAGATCTTTGACAAAATTTGGATTTAGGACAATAGAAGCAATAACACTTTCAGATTTAGTCTCAAACAATGACAGATCAAAATGCTCATCAAACTCAAGATCTTCAAGATATTAAAAAACCATTGGACATGAAAGAGATCGAACCACTGGAATCACATAACTTTCTCGGCAAAGGATTCATGGAATCAGATTGGGATTTTCATACACAGGGGGTGGATCAGGATCAGGATTTGCTCTGGTATATCTTCTGGAAGAAAGTGTGTTTTTACTTCCAAGAAATCAAATGGACATTATCAACTTGTTCAACATATCAAATTCTAATCTTATCATCCAAAAGTTTAGAATTATCAGATGTACTGGGGCAATTTGTAAGCTAGATGTTCCGTTTATAAGACTAGACCGGAGATTGACTGAAGTAGCGTTTATCTACTTTCTCTAATGCAAAGAAAAAGCGTTTCGAAAGTTACCTGGCTAATCTTCAGGCTCCATCTGTAGTTTATAAAAGGAAGAACACTAACAAACAAATAATTTCTTCCCTAGTATGGTCACCACTATGTTAATGCCTAAATCTACGTTAGGCTGAGAGAGGTAGGATCTAGGATAACATCAAACTACACTTAACTTGGTAGCTAGCCCTACTAGGTCAGGAGAGGGCTCTCTCCTTGTCAATCTCAGCAAAATATGATCAATGAGGGATTTAGATGATTGATGTGAAGATTGATTTTAGGCTAGGTATTTGTGCAAAAGAGTTTGATTAAATTTAATGATTTTTGTTGGCTCAAATTGAAAGGCAGATTTGGGTCTGGGGAATGAGGCTCAGTTTTGCAAAGATCTCTATGGGGCTGTCATGCGGAAAGAGTTAATCTTGCGGACAAAACCAACCTCCCTAGAAGCCTAAGACTTTCTAGTGACAAAAAAGACAATTAAGAGCAATCCTTCTCTAAACATGCATTTACCATACA
>APFE031007463.1:164605-175110 GCA_000404065.3 Pinus taeda | reverse complement strand
AAACACTAGTTGGTGATGAAATCCAACCTCGTAGGATTCAATACAGAAATAGCGGGTGGAACAGTTACCCCGGCAACCTGCTTAATGAATAGACTGGACCAAGTTCCTCCACTTTAACAGTCTCGAGTGAAGTGAACCCCCCAGAAAATCCAAGTGAATCTAGCTGACGTCTACTCCAGGTACAGTGGGATCTTCCCTCCGCCGTCACCTTGGGTAGAATCCTAAGATTATGGTCACTAAGGTCACCAACAGCAACAAATACACCTGGGGGAACATTCTACACTCCGACAGCACGCAAGGGCAGAGTATGAAGCTCAATCCCCTTACCGGCTCCTTGACAACAATTCAAGGTTTACCGATAAGTGACCCCTGGCTCCTCAACAATAATTTGAGGTTTACCATTTGTAATACGTGCATGTCTGGCGTCGTTCCCAACGAGGGAGGATTGATCCCCTCACTGGTTCGGACACGAGCTCGTGCTTTTCCTTTAAGAGGAGCTTTCCTAGAGTATAAATGCAACAACTAGATTTATCCTATCACGAGATAAGCTACTTGTTTGGTTTTGTAGCCTTGGAGAGTTAATTACTCTCCTATTCCAAGACACTAGCCTGATCTATATTGGTGCTTCAGAGCCCTAGTAAAAGAAAAATTGCTAAGTCAATTTTACTTTAAGCGTTAATTTTATGGCTTTTCTTTAAGACAAAAGGTAGTGGAGATGAAACTGATGGTGTGTAGACTCGACTCAAATCCACTAAAAATATGCACCTAGGATGATTTACACTACTTTTCTCTTCTTCAATGAATTCCCTACTAAGAGAGTTGGAGAATGCAAACTTTTGATAAAAGCAACTTTCTTAATAGACAATCAAAGAAACAATCTCTTTATCTTTTCCAAGCATACAATACATGACTACTCATTACTTGCATGAAAATTCCTTTCTCTTTCAAAAACTTCAAACGATACTTAAAACAAACTTTGCAAAGGAGATGTTTTTGTATTTTTCCTATTTAATAAAGCATATAAAACTATTTTAACAAAAGAAATTTCAATATTTATGAAAATATATGGAAAACTCACTCAAAAGAAAATCAAAAGGAAATTTACCTAAAAGCAAATCTAAAGAGGCAAAAGCCTACTAAGATGATTCCAGGTTGTTTTACTTGGTAACAATCAGACCAAGGACTAGCTCATGCAGAATCATAAACTAGTCAAAAACAAAAATCAAACTCTTTTGTTCTTTTCTTAAGAATGAAATTCACAACTCAATCAACAAGTTTTTTCGAAATTCCGCAAAGAGACAACACAAAGGTAGGTTGCTCACACAGGTAGACTTTATGACAGGTCCGACTCCTAAGAAGACTGATAAAACCAGAGAGATCCAAGGTTTCACAACTTCTAAAGTCAAAGTCACTACAGGACCAATGCAAAAATCAAACCCTAGGGCTAGAACTTCTATGAATTTCACTAAAACTCTTGACGCTAACAAAACAAGTTCAAGTGAATATCTCTGACAGATAACCAGTGGATCTGGGTAGTAAAAACTAATTAAAGACAAAATCTAAGAGGAAAAATGGAAAAAATGGAAATTTCTCAATTTTTGACAGGGTACGCAGGTAGCCTGTTTGCACAGGTGCGTGCACGCTCTGTGTACAAAGCTGCAGTGCGTACAAGTACGCATTGTGCCCAACTCAGAGGGTGCGTACTACTAAAAAATTAAGAAAAACTAAAATCTAACTTAACTCTAAGCTAGCCCACCCAAATACACAGTTAAACAGCCAAAAACCAAAAAAGAAATGACTCTTTTCAGATCAAAGTGTCACACAAAGGAAAAATCAATCACATCAATGGAGTCCCCAGCAGAGTCGCCAATTTGTCATGCGGAAGGAGTTAATCTTGCGGACAAAACCAACCTCCCTAGAAGCTTAAGGCTTTCTAGTGACAAACACGACAATTAAGAACAATCCTTCTCTAAATATGCATTTACCATATAAGAAATCAAGTGTTTAGATCCTACCTGTAGTCCAACGCTGTTGTAGTAGTCCAGCCTTGTCGATCCGGATGAGCTCCTTCTTCTCTCTGAAACCTGCATTCACTAACAATCGAACGATTAAATAGCACCTGAATATCTCATCAAATAAAACATATTTAACATACAGACCAGGGAGTATATGAAACAACTCATAAATAACAAATTGTTGAGAAGAATGGACTTATTTGTATTAATAGGAAACAAAAGAAACCATTACAACCTGAGCCTTGGTGTTGTGCAGGTTCCTCCCAGGGTCCAGCAAGAGTTTTCCTTTACTTTGATAAGCTCACCCACTTCCAAATGAAACAAGAAAGGATGGGAATCTCTCCTCACAAGCTTCTACAGGGAAGTCCTAATTCCAGCAGCATCTACCCTTTGGAATGTTCAGCTTTCAACCTCCCCTCCTCTGGCCCAATGCCTGTATTTATAATGTTCTAGAGGAAGTTAATCAGGTCCAACATCAATGGGATAAGCCCTTCTTTTGGATGGGGTAGCTCCTCTCTTGATGGGATAAGTTCCTCTTTCATAGGGATACATGAACCATCTGGAGGTGCTCAATACACGTCAAATAATCTTCTAGAATGCTCTAGAAATGACCACAAGTAACTTTTTTAAGATGAAACTCACGCCTTTTGACCTTTACAGGAGTACGCACCCACCCTTTTACATACAGAGCGTGCAGGGACGCAGGTACTGTGAACTTGGGTTGCGTACACGCAGGTAAGGTAGAGAGAAACTGCGTACCCAGAGATAAACATGTTTTTAAATGACTTTCTCTCTTTCTTGAAGTTTGACATGGAGAGCAGAGGTATGAGGCTTGCCAAGGAGGATAGTATGACTGTTGATGGAGCCATACTAACTGCAAATAGTCATGGTGACAAATTTTAGTGTAACAGGGGCAAGGTAGGCAGATGATTTGGTACATCAAATTGAATGAAATGGAGAGATTTTAGATAGGTGAGGAGTTGAAGAGGGAAAGAAAACCCTAGGGATCCTCTTCAAACAACTGAAAACATAAATAACTAAGCAAACCCTAGGTAGAGCACTGCAATTTCAATGGATTCTACCTTTATCCTTGTTTGTTTTAGTTAAGATGAAGCAAAGAGAACTGATGGCATACATGAAACACATGTAAAATTACAATAACAGAAGGAAACACAATACCAAAGTAAGATTCCACATGAATCCCATAAAGTGCTGCAAACCTTGGTCTTTTCCTTAGCCAAAACTGCTGAAAAATGTATACAATGAAGCTGCTAGCTTTCTCAAAAGTCCAACCTTTGCTAATGACTGAAAAATCACAAAATATAGGCGAAAAACAATTCATCCTAGCCTCTAGGGGTCGAGCTCATAAGTTTAGGAGCTGTTCCAACAAATTCTAAACTAAGAACTAAAAAGTAGGTAGTGGAACAACTTGCCTCTGAAAACTAGGGAACTGATTCATTCAGTTGCAAACTACCTTTTCATGTATGAATCTACCTCTATGATGCAAATTTAGCATAATTACATCAATATCCCTCAATAAATATTAAATTACATCATGAGTTTGATATTAAGAAGGAAAAAAGTCAAACTGTCAAGAAACTAGGTGAAAAATAGAGTATTTTTGGTCAAACTAAGCAAAATTCCTCCAATGCACCGCGCTGATTTTCCTATGCGTAGCACCTTTTTGCAGCTACTTTTGGAGGTCTTCCCGGTGTCCAAATTTTCTCCAAGTGTATTTTTTGGAAAGGTATACTTGTCTATTTTCTAGAACAAGTGGAATTTTTGAATTTGGCTTCCATTTTCCCCTCCAAAACTGAGTTCTCCAACACTGCTTCCTGTGTGTCCAAAAAGAGGTAGAAAGGTCATTTTTAAGGTGTTTTTGACCTTTTTGGGAGCTCAAAACCTGTCAAAATTTCTTGGCCATTTGTGGGCATGCATAATTTTTCATGAAAAATCCAAAAATGCTTAGTTTTCCTCAAAAGGAGACCCCCATCAAAAGCGAGCGCCAGGTGGTGCGGCACATTGCGCAGAAAAACCTGTTTTTTGGCCCAAAAATTCCAAAGTTGCGAAAAGTGTCCCAATTTTTTTGAAATTTGGGTTGAGTGTCCTTCATTAAGTTCTGTGTTGAGCCTAGGAAGCCTCAGCTAAGATCTAAAGTCTATCTTGTTCTTTTCGCTTCCTCGATGCCTTCTTCAACTTGGCCTTCAAGTTCTTGATTCTTGCCTTGCAACTTTTATTTCTCACCAAGTAATGGTAGGCCATGTGCCTCAACGTAGTTTTCTCCCTGTTGGTCTTCTCTAGCAGCTTTTCTAAGTGGATATTTGTTTGCTCAAGCCAAGACTCATGATCATAATTGATTTCTTGTTCAAGTGAGGTGAGCTTCACTTTCCTCCTTTTGGCAGCGTGCCGGTTTTCTCGTATGTTTTGCAGCTCCATAATGGTTTGTTGATCCTCTAGTTTTTTGTTTCTTTGCTCTAGATATTTTATTATCCACTTAGCTCTTTCTAGGTTGAGGGACAAATCATTAATGTCCACCTGCTACTCCTGAATGATCTCTTTGAGCTTTGAGCTTTGTGGGCCCAAATTAGTGTCATCATCCTGAATGAGAATGAAATCTGTCTCCTGCTCTCCTGAAGGCCCCTCATCATGTAATGGCCGCTTTCCCTTGTCTTGAAACTACTCTATTGATGGAGGAAGCGAGACCCCTTCCACCCGGGTGGAGATAATACTCGCTTTGCTGCTGCAAACAACCTTCTAGCGCCCTTTTGGTAGGTGATAAACACTAGCACACTAGCGGTTTGTGTCTCATGAATCTCCTGCTGATGTGAAGGTCCACCTGTCTCGTGAAAAATTGCTGGAGGCACTTGAGGACCTGTGAAGACCTCATGAGAAATGAAATCCTCCCATGAGATGTTCTGTAAACCAAGTTGATGCATGACCACAATTTTGATTAGTGCAAAATGGTATATGTTGTTATACTACTGCCGAGGAGTCTTTCTGTGCACTAAGGTGGTCATCTTCTCAATGTTCTGGCAAATAAAGTAGGGGAGATTCATCATTTTCACCCTAGTAATGTGCATCAACAATCTGATATGATAGGCATACAGGTGAGAAAACCGACTCTCACAGCTGAAATACTTGATTATGAGTTTCATCAAGGGAGCATATGAGTCTTTCAGATACTGGAAGGGAAAGAGTCTATTGAGATGTCTTTGATAACTAGCCTTGATGTAAGGCTCATAATGTTCTCTGTCAATCTGCTGCCTTTTATTCCACTAGTCACCGACATTTGGGATGCCAGTTAATAGAGAAATAGACTCCGGTGTCAAGGTGAATGTCACACCTGCTAGAGTGACTTGGCCATTATGAAGATGGAGCACAAACAACCTGGCAAACTCATGATGGTACTGGACTCTCTCTACCATCTCACAAAACTGATAATAGGATTGGTGTTGAAAGCATGTGACAGCAAGAGGGCAGGCTTGCAGCTCGGAAAGTGAAGTAGGCTCCTCTCATATATGTTTACCACCCTTGTGAGGTCTCCTTGGTGCATGCATTTCTGTAGGAGAATCACTGTGTGTCTCCTCATCTCGGTCATAGGAAGGATTAGATTCCATGTTTGCCAAATGTTTGAGTTCTCTTAGATGAGTATGAAGAAATTTAAAGTGTCTTTAGTTTTCTGCTACCAAGGATGAAAATGTATGAGGGGCTATGAAAAGAAAGTGTATGGGGAGTTTTGGGAATGTTTGATGACAAGATTTTGGGGAATAGAAGATTTTTAGGGACAATAATTAGACTTTGGGATAGCAATTAGGGTTTAGGAATTTGTAGCTAGGGTTTGGGATAGTGGGAGTTAGGGATATGGGGTTAGTGAATTTAGGGACATGGGGATTGGGGAATGATTTGATGAAACTGGAAAATAAATAAGGGGATCAAAAAGTGAGGGAGTGATGGAGTGGACATGGAAGCAAAAACACAAACTATAAACCCTAAGCAATTGTTTTTAGAGCAAAAATTGCAAGGAGGTAGGGTTTCAAGATTTTCTCACTAAATCACCATAAACATCTAGAGGAACTCATTCATTGACAGTGGAAGAATGCTTGACTTACTTGAACAGGTGGCAATCGAGCAAATTTGGCAGTTGGATGAGTTTCGTTGGTGAAATCGGGCTTGAAGCCCTATGCGCCATGCCACAAACCCAACGCGTCGCACCACTCCAATGCACCGTGCCAGGGAATTTTTTGCACTACTGAGGGTGGCCCAATGCGTTGCGCCCATGATGCAATATGCCGCGCCCCTAAAACTTGCACAGTTTGTTGCGATTTGCCTTCTTTTCTCCAACACAACCTTTCTCTTATCTCCTCTTTCTCCTTTGGATGAAAATGAGCTCTTTAAACATAAAAAATGATTTATATACAAAAGATTTTAATTTTTCACTCATAAAACCCACTTTTGTAATGTTTGCATTTTGACTACTCTGTTTTTAGGCAGTTTGCTTTATTTTTGCCTTTGATGAACTGAATGATTTGACTTTTTGTTTGCCTTGCAGGTGATGGAGATGCTAAAGCTTGGCAAGGTGACCAAGGTTGCTACTGAAGCTGTTACATATGAAAAACTGAAATTACATCAAATTTATACATAAAAACATAGAATACTCTGTTTTTCCTCAAAACAGAGTTTTGAGGAAAAATCAGTCTTTGAGCATGGGATGATGGCATTTATTGGTCCTAGAACTTTATTTGACTTCCTCATGTGCTTGTTGGCCGCTATTGAGCATTTTGAAGACCTTTTTGATGAAACCCTAGACCTAATAAGATTGAAAACCATAAAAATGACTCTTGCATATTTAAAGACAAAAGAAGACTGCAGATGTTATAGATGAATGGAAATGGGCCAACAGGTAAAGGACATGAGAGAAAATGTACAACAAGCCACTACCGTTAGATGATCCATGATCCTAATGTAATGCAGCTGACCGAGCGAAACACCTAACATGCAATGCAACAAGAGAATTTGATCACTGACGGGGGGATGAAGATACCGACACTAACATGGAGTATCTTGGTAATATTGATCACCTATTCACACTAACCATAAATTAACAAATTTATTTATTAATGTAACACTAAAACACAACATGAAAGGGGAAACAAAACCCAATGTTAAAAGTATGGCCAACAAAATCATAGTGTTCAAGTCTGGTCCTTATAAAGGCACCCCAATCATGTAAATACCATATAGTCATAGTATTCAATTTTGGTCCTCATCGAGGAATCTCAATCATGGGAAGTTCTTTATAGAATTTGAACATTTCGGTTATGTGCTTAACTTGGATTATACTAATTTCTCAATACATCACACCTAAGCATCAATCCAAATGCACATATCTTAGATTATTTTGACACTATTGTTGGCACTAATATTGGTGGAATTATCATTCCTACTTTATTCACAAAGGTTGACTAGATTTTGGGCATGCCTCCACATGAGCTCTTATCTTTAGCATTGTCATTGACGGTGGAAACTATCACATATAAAAATAAAAGTGTGGCCATGAAATCGACTATTATGGGTTTGTAGAATGACAAGAGATAGAATTTGTTTTTTTCTAAATCGGAGAAAGAGGGGGATCTTCATACTCCACCTTCTCCAGTCATTCTTTTTTAAAACATCATTTTGGATTGTAGTTCCAACAATTCCCCGACATCACGTACGACTAAAAATGCAATGGCCAAACAATTTATAGAGCCCAAACATGTTACCGTACCCTCGCAAATATTAGCACACTACTCAATTCAAACACCAGATCCCAAATGGCCAGCATCAACAACCTCTCTGACACCCAACTCCTCGACATTGTTAAAGCACTCTTAGCTCCCATCAATTATTCCTATGATGAAAACTACTCATTGGGTAACAAAAGCTATGTTGTTCAACCAAGAGACTCATATTTTAGCATGGCCAACAACAATTACCAGGGGCTCCCTACTTTCCAAACCATGATATTCTCTACACTATCCCAATATTTATTCAATATTATAGTTAGAATAGGGTAAGTAAAATGACATATTTTCTCATCTTTGTGCTTATTAAAGGGGAATTATATGTAGAAAATCCTGTAAATTCGCAAGCTTATATAGAAATAAAAGCATGGACATGAACTCAGTTATTATGGCTCTGTAGAATAACTAGAGATAGAATTTGTTTTCATCTAAAAGTGGAGAGAGAGGGGGGTATTCATACTCCACCTTCTCCAATCACTCTTTTTTAAAACATCCAGTTTGATTGTAGTTCCAAAAATTCACCCGACATCATGTACAACTACAAATGCAATGGCCAAACAATTTACAAAGCCCAAACATGTTACCATGCCCTCACAAATATTACGACGCTACTCAATTCAAACAACATATCCCAAATGGCCAACATCAATAAGCTCTCTGACACCCAACTCCTCGACATTGTTAAAACAATCTTAGCTCCCATCAAATATTCCTACAATGGAAACTACTCATTGGATAACAAAAGCTATGTTTTTCAACCAAGAGACTCATATTTTAGCATGGCCAACAATAATTAGCAGGGGCTCCCTACTTTCCAAGCCATGATATCCTCTACACTAGCCCATTATTTATTCAATATTATAGCTAGAATAGGGGATCTAGTAAAATGATATATTTTCTCGTCTTTGTGCTTATTAAAGGAGCACTCTATGTAGAAAATCCTATGAATTCACAAGCTCATGCAATGTAGTAAAGCACAGGACAAGAATCTACTTCTACTTTAAACCGACGGAAGCCAATAGATTGATGAAAACAATATGAACAAGAAGAAGATAAATCAATGACACATAACAAAAGATGTATCTAGGGAAAGGCACTACTCAAAACCCCGCTATCTATATTGCATATATCAGAAATATGAGTGAAGATACAAAGCTTGTTCTCACTAGAACAATTTGCACAAGTATGCTCAACTCTCTCAGCTCACAAGCTAGCTCAAGCCAAATCCTTAGCCTATTCAACAACTCTCCAAGCCCCTAATCTCTTGCATAATTCCTAGGATGAATAGCCCGTATTTAAAGGGAATTCATGCTTCCAAAACCGCACAATCCAAACATAGGATAAATCTTTGATGCATGCACGATATTTACACTCCCTACCCTCTAGTCTCAATTGGGTCTTTCTCTGAACTAACATGCATTATTTTCTCACGAGGGAATCTTAAATTAACTAGAGTAGCATTAGTGGATGCAATAGTGCACCAACTGACTGTTAGTCCTCTATTAGACTTCTATTGGTTCCAAAAACAATTTAGAGCTAATTTAACTGAACTTAAGTCAGTAAACAGAGTGATCTAATTTCCAACTTAATTTAAACTCATACTAGAACCCTAAAACTTAGGGAGAACATATACCTGAATTCAGAAAGACTTCCAACTTGAAATTCCTAAGCTAATTAAGTTAATTAAAATTAATTAACTATTTACAAGATGTTATGAGAATAGAATTCAACTTTAATTCTCAGTTTAATTCAAGGACAAATTAAAATGGAATTTCTTGTTGCCATTTCTCAACACTCCCTCTAAATAAGAAAGGGATTATTAGCTACCCCCGATCTTGTCTCTGTGAAACTCAAATTTACATCTTGACAATGCCTTTGTCAAAATTTCAACATCTTGCTCGTCCATGGGAATGCACTCTAACAACATCATCCACCTTAATACACAATCTTTGAGATGATGATATCGAATATCAATATGCTTGGACCGATCATGAAAAACTAGATTTTCAGAGAATTTGATACAAATTTGACTATCACAGTAAATCACAGTTGGATCCATCTATTGATCAAACAAACCAACCAAGATTTTCCTAATCCAGATGGTCTCACATGTTTCCTAACTTGTAGCCATGTGCTCTACTTGTAGGTTTTAACCTCGTACAATAATTACCTGCATATGAATTCTAAAACACAGTGAATAAACAATGTGAGAGCATAATACATAAAACACATATACACAGAGATTTCCCCTAGATCCCAAAACCAGGACTACCAGCTTGATTTTTCATTATGTTCCTTTCAATGTTACAATACATATTTATACATGCCGAAGCATCCAATACCATGGAATGAAAACCATCGTGTCCAAAACCGTGGACCGAAAAACATCTTGTCCAAAACCATGTGCGAAAATCATGTACAAAACCATAGGTAGGTCTGCCCAACCTAACACAGGGTCTAGTAAACAAAATTTTCCGGGGTGCTGCCTCGGACCCCATAAAGTGGGGTTACTTGCACCCCTCAATCCCCCTATGACCCCCCCGCTATGCAATCAGCGCAATGAAGGGGGGACCCCACCCTCCTATAACCCCCAGTTAACTACGTGGGCTAGTCATGGAAAGAATATAACACAACCCAACATTCTCCCACTTGTTGTTTTCTTTCCACAGGGGGCCACAAGAGAGCTTAGTCATTTATCCAGCCCTGC
>APFE031007463.1:110572-143699 GCA_000404065.3 Pinus taeda | reverse complement strand
TGTTCTATAATTTTCCCTTCAGGCAAACCCGTCGCTATGTTTTAACGAGCCTAGCGACAGTGAAACTCGTTCTTGTCTGCATGGACAAGTTTGTCACTATTGGTTTTAATGAGTTTAATGACAAAGATAACTCAATCCTTTTTCAATTTTAGAGAGTCTGAAAAGGGACAGAAAGAAAACTCCAGCAATCCTTTTTCGTCATATAATCCCTTAAGTCTAAAAAATTATAAAATAATATGAAAGGGATGAATTTTCAATAGTTTTAACGAGCTGAACAAGACAAGCGCTTGATATTTTTGTGTAATGATCCCTCAGGTCCAAAAATATTAAAATCTAGAGGAGGGATAGCACTTCCGATCATTTTAACGAGCTGGAGAGGCCAATTTCTCGGAAATCTTTTCATATTTTATGAGCAGATGAAAAGAGCTTAAAGGAGACTCATTTCTCGAGGAACGAGTGATATTTTTGGGTAGCAGCTGGTTCCAGGTAAGGTTTGGAACTTTCCAATCATGGCAGTGCAAAGAAGATGGCTAACAGAATCACTCGTCGCGGCTATTCCTCAAAAGGGGTAAACAATCAAATGGAGGCGTATGATCGGCTAAAACAGAGTGGAGGTGATGGTAAGAACATGACCAAGGCTCAAAAGCTGATGATAATGTGTTCACAATGGTTATTTACCAGAGGTTGGTTCATTTTTTAATGAGATTAAACTCTGATGGAACATATGCTCATTGCTTAGGTTTAATTTTTAACGAGCTTAAACTTTGCGTAAAACTGCTCGTGGCTGGGTTTATTTTTTAACGAGCTTGAAATTTGCGTAAAAATGCTCATGGCGGGTTTATTTTAACGAGCTTGAACCCTGCGTAACACTTTTCAGATTCAGTTTCATGTTTACACAAGATTGAAATGAAAAACTATGCTTGTTTTAAGTTTGCATGCCCCCAGCGCAGTGACGCAAATCGAGGTGCATGCCGCCCAAGATTCATTGCATTCAACGAGGTGGATGGAATGAAGGTTCATTTTCGAGATCTTGGAAAGACTTGACTTGGAACTTTGCTCAGCCTTGTTTCATTTTTCAACGAGCTTGACACAAGACAAGGAATTCTGCTCAGATTCTTGGCGTCATTTTTTAACGAGGTTGACACCAGTCAACGAACTATCCTCTGAATCCACCATATTTACAGTATTTGATAGGAAATAAAAAACTGAAGGATGATTAAGGTCGTTGGAATATTCTTCGTGGTAATCTGGAAGATGGGAACGATGGTGGTAATCTTCCCATGGTGCCTTTCCTATCATCATTGACCGAATGATTCCTTCGTCTGTAGAATGTACATGCGACTAAGGATCTGAAGAGGTGCCATATTCCTTAGACCTATCTATCCAAATATTCGAGGAGCGTTGATTTGGGTTTTCCCCCCATGCCAAGAAAATTGATTGCTAGAATATTTCTAAAATGGCGATGATCCATGCTGACAAAATGTTTGGGAATCTTCTGAATCTTTTAGATATAGAAGATATCATATTGCAGGTTTCCACTTGGCCACTTCCGCCAGATTACTCAGAGGTGGTAGGGTGAAAGTACCCATTAAATTAGGGTCTTTTAGGAGGCCTACTCCGATATTTTGAAGTGAATGAGAGCTTCCATGGATCATTAGGATGCTTCCCGTAACTTGTGAACTGTTGGGGAGGAAGGTTTGTTGGTCAACGATTGCAATTCCTCCTTGAAAAGGAAATGCAATCTTTCTAAAGTATGTTGAAACAACTGCAGCCATAGCATAAATCCAGGGCCTTCCCAGGAGGATATTGTAATCGAGGTTTCCATCGATAACTTCAACATCAATTTCTACTGTTTTGCCCCCCAGTTCGACTTACAAGTTACTTAAAATCCTGTATGGAGTGTATGTCCGTCCATCAAATGCTTTTAACGTCATTGACGATTGCGAAAAGGGTGGTGAACCTAAAGTTTTCCAGCAACTCATTGACATAATACATGTAGATGCCCCCTCATCAATAATTGTTCGATGAATAGTTTTGTTGAGGGCTTTCACTTGGATGAGGAAAGCGAGTTGAGCTGGTAATTGAGGTTCATATCCTTTATGATTAAAGGCTACAAGATTGGAATCCGCTGGGTCAATCCCACCTATTGCTGATAATAGAGCCTGCTTCTGGGAGGGGCAATTTTGCAGTACCTCAAGTGTCGACATAGCGGACAGTGATTGGGCCAGGTCCTCTACTATATTATAATTATGTGCTGCTCAGGCACGAGGATTAAATGTCGATTTGTGTACTACTCCATTTGGTGGCTTTATCGTTAGCTCAGGAATGATGGGTGTCACAACTTTGGTCGAAGTTGTTGTCGAACTACTAGGTTGATCAATAGCCTTGTTGTTCAATAGCTGTGGATTCCCGTAATCTTTGTTCCTTGTCGATATCAAAGCATCATTTTTCTATTTTGAAATGGACAACATAAGCACTTGGGATGGGGATGCATTGTCACTAGAAACCAGATTGGTTCCTGGGTTTGGAAATGGATCAGTCAATACCGTTGAAGGTTTTGAATTCTTAAAGAATCTCTTAATTTCAGCTTTATGTGGACAATCTCTTGTCCAATGATCCTCATCACAAATCTGACATCCCGAAGGAGGTTTCCTTTGCCTAGAGGGGTCTGCAGAAGATTTTTCAGGAGACGACTCATGTTGTTTCTTCTTTTTCCCTTTCTTTTTCTTCTTGCGTCCTGGTTGCTTCGGTTCTTTTCCTTTGTCGGCTGAGACAACATTAACCTCTGAGGTGAGAAGTTCCTCATTTTCATTTTGACTAGAAACCATATGGGCTTTCTTCGATGTAGCCTTTGCGGTATTCGTGCTAGTCGTACCTATCACGCCATCGCTGGCATGAGAATCTTTGTTTGATTTAGGAGGAGGAGGAACGAAAAACTCTAGTCTAGGAGCATCAAATGTTTTGTCATAGAGCATGCCAGACTGAGTATAGATCAAGTCTAGATATTGCGCACAAGCAATGACTTGCTCTTTAGTGACGACTCCTCCCTTTGCCACATCTTCTGTAATAGAAGGTAACAATGACTTAATAAACCATTCAGCTAGTAGCTGATCAAGAATATATGTTTTTACCATTCTAAGACGACATTTCCACTCATGAATATGATCAGATATGTGAGTGGCTGCCATCTGCTTGAAATTGGTAAGAAGCTCTGTTCATGTTTTGTACCTTATTAGTAACTGAAAATGGGTTAAAAAGGTGGTGGCAAGGTTGCTGAAGTTATCGAATGAAGCTCTAGGCAATTTGATGTACCATTATGCTGTCGGACCAGTTAATGTTGGCTGAAAAAGGCGAAGCCTAATCGAATCATCATTGAGTGTATTGGATGAACACCACAGATGAAAGGTCATCACATGATTTGACAGACCTTAGCCCGGATTTCCATTGAATTTAGGAATATCTGACGGCATTTTATGAGGAATCACTGGCCACCAAGGGGCATAAGCAATTGGATCGTTTGTTAGCCGATTTAGATCTGGTAACTCTAAAGTCACCACGAAGGGCAACTGTTGATTCAGGTTCGGTGAAGCATACCCAGGATAAGATGGGATCACCTAAGCAGTGGGCCTTTGCATACCAGCATAATGTATTTGATGCTCGCAACTTTGGTAAGGTTGATGGGCATAACCATTATGATATGATTGATGTTGACCATTTTGAATATACGGCTGCCCATTACCCGAAAAGCTTTGTTGCTCAGGTCATCGATAGGCTTATTGGAATTGTGGTTGTTGATATTGTACTAGCCATGGTTGTGAAGCCATTTGCTGTTGTCCAATTATGGCTATCTGACCAAGATGAGGGGTAATAGTACCCGTTTGAGCTTGGGTTGCTCCGGTCAAGGATCCATTAATCGGTGATTGTGGTTGTGTCATGGAGACAAGAGGCTGTTGAATTACGACTTAAGAAACTTAAGGTTGGCATACAACATGCAACGCTTGTACTTGCGACACCGTCACAATAGCTGGTGTAGTGGGGATATTCGACACAGGTAGACTTGGTTGCATTGAGTATACAACTCTTGGTTGTTGAGGCAGTATTGGCACCCAACCACTAGATGTAATTCCAGCATGACCCTAATTCTGTTGTGAACTCTCATATGGTTATTCTCCCAGAGGGAATAATGAAAGAGCATACTACCCTCCATACGGTGGAAATCAAGTGGTCAAAGGAAAGATTAGCCTTTGGAGGCTGGACTGCCCAAATTGATACCATTGTGAAGGATCAATTTGCTGAGACTCAACATAAGATATTCTAGATATTATTTCGGATGAACAAATGGGAACAAACCATACTGTCGAAATAGTCCCTGGGTGGACTCCATCTAGTGGGGATAGATGGTACACCAGCGAACATTGTTGGAGTGGTAGCAGGAGGTTCTACTGCTGCTGTTTCAGATGACACAGTCCTGGATGTCGACGACTGTTCAGACATATCGAGTCTATCCAAAAGATTTCCTAGTGATTCTACAGGAACTTGTGATGAAGGGAGACTAACTTCTAACGAAGAAGGATATAGGGTTATCCCAGCTCCAAAATGCGATGGAGTACTGGATGGAAGATCCTCCACAATCTCTTCTATAGCAATCAATCTAGGTGGGAGAAGTAGACCGTCAGGTCCGTAAAATATTTCTGGTGCAGAAGAAGGTATAAATTCTGCAGCGACAGATGTCGGACGGATAACACCTTTCGAATCAGCTGTAGATGGAGCCAGTTCAGGAATAGAAGTGTTTACCATTACACTAGGATTAGTTCTAATGTCCTCTTGTGACCGCGAAACTTCTTTTGTAGAGGCAGGGATACCAGAAATGGTTGGAGTAACTGGAGTCTCTGAGGATGTTGGAACACAAGTTCCAAGTAAACTAGGGGACTTTGATCCAGTTAAACGAGTTCGCCTGGTCTGGAATAGTTTCATTTCCAGAGTCAAAGATGATTGACTCGTTAGTCTTCGCGAACGAAGGGGTTTCAATTTACTTTCTTCCATGATTGCAGATTACTTGATCAACTCAAAATAAAGGGGAAAATTTGATTCCGAAATAAATGAATTTTAGACGCTTTGACACAACTTGCTTTTTCAAATTTTAAGAGTTGAGAAAAAGCTAAAGATGACTCTAGTCGCCTTCGATTTTTAATGAGCTTGAAGTGACAAGTGCTCAGATGGACCTTTTCCTTTAAGGAGTCTGAAAAGGAACAAAAGATACTACTCTGGAACTCTAGATAGAGGGATTACCAAACCAATCGCAAAACTGCAGAATACTTTTTACAGTACGGCAATCAATCTTCTCGAATGCTGTGTTCAGTGCATTGCGATCGATAAGGCGACAGACATGGCTTCCTAAGGATAAAGGATATAGCCTATTGTGGTCTCCCAATATATACTCGACGGTACGTGGGAGCATAAGTCCGTACTGGCACTTGTCATCTCAAAGAAGAGGAATCACCCAACCTATGATGAAAGCGATAAGTTACCAAGCTTACCGACGCGGAACAGTCTCTAGCCTAAACTTCTAAATGTTGTGCATTAGGTTCCAAAGCGTTTTTATGTTCATTGAATTTATTTTACAGTTGATATTTCTTAAGAAGTTTGCCTTTAAGGTTCACCGGGTGATGTAGATATACAATTCCTAAATATTTAATCTAAGATGATAAATATTCGTTTACTCTTCTTTTTGCAATGAAAATCCTAGCTACTAAGGAAAGAGAAGTGAGATTCTTTCAACATAGAGCATAGAGCACACACTAGATGCACTGTCCTAAATCAAAATCAACAAGCAGTCTAAATGAAAATGTGCATGCCTGTATTTGTTTTTCGATTTCTTAATGTGTGAATGACAAAAAGAATGCTAAGTACAAATTTGAACTATCTTTTCTTTCAAAGCGACAATACTAACAATTTTCTCTTCAAAATATGAAAGGAAGACAAGGACAACACTTTGTGATTTTGAATTGAAAGCTGCTTTCGACCCTTGAAATACTATTAATTCAAACCAAATACAAGAGTAATAGTGTAATCAACCATCAGGAATAGTAGGATTCTTTTCTTTGACTGAAAACAACACTTGCGACACTTTCAAATCAAAAGACGACAGTTCGATTAAGCTACTTCTTTGTAAAGGAGAACTGTAAATGGTGAAAAATACATAAAAACATTTACAATTCTTTGTACAATGGAGGATGAATCATGCAAAAGAAGGGAGTTTCAACAGTGGTATACTGATCACAAACAACAAAACTCCTGAATAAAGCTGAAGGGAGTGAAGAAAAACCAAAATCTGGAGGCAGAAACAGTCTTATCTGATCATCGCACCTGTAACACAGGGAAATGGGGATGCATCTCTCCTACTACACACAGGAGGTGCGATGCATCCAGATTGCCTAAAGGAGATAGTGCAATGGTCTAGGGACGAGACTTTAACTTGGTTTTTGGTCACAATTTGTAGCTTATTTAAGGTATTTAGGTTGAGCTAATGATAGTCAGTAAATACAAAGCATAGGGGTTGATCTAATGAGGTTACTTGAGCCACCACCAGGGCAATTAGGATATTTGCAAGTCAGATGTTTAATTCATAAAGTAACTCAGAGATTGACTGAAGCAACGTTTATCTACTTTGCAGTTGCATAACAAAAGTAGTTCGAAGGCTAGCTGGCTTGACTCTAGGCTCCGTCTGTAGTTTATAAAGTAAACAAATATAAACAAGCAAACAAGCTATTCGCTCCCCAGCGGAGTCGCCATTTTGTTATGGGGAAATCTAGTGTCCATTCAGAGCTTCTAGTCACACTCAGATGGGTAGATATCTTAGAAACAAACAAACTAAAGTTACTTGCGTTTCCTTTATGAGAAGCAGGTGAGAGAGAAGTAGAGAGTACCAACCTCAGTCTTTCGCTTGGCTCCTTGCTTGTTTCCTCTCCCCTTTGATAGACCTTTTCCGCTTCTCCCTTGCTTACTCCACTTCAAAGAAAACCTGTAGAGTCAAAGCAACATAATACCATCAAAGCATAGAGATCTACAATCATAAACAATATAGGATCAGATAGATATTGACCATACAAATGCATATATCAATTCAACATTCAGATACATACAAGAATATGGAGGAAAACTCAAATGGATTTATTGATAGAAGTAGTAGAAGAGAGGATTACAACCCATTGATCTGACCTAGTGCCATCCTCCCAGCATGAAAGCCCTTCTTCACCTCATGAAAAGCTAGATCACCCAACACTATGATGTTCCACAAAGAAACCAACAACACTTCCTTACAAGATGCAAAATTCCAGCCTCTGGATATCTGGGATGAGGGATCCATATATGGATGTTTGCAGGTGGTTGAGTCAGCTTCTGGGTTTTTTATTAGTGTCATTTCTTTGATAGTTCTCAATTCCACTTGGAGATTTCATGATCTCTTACACATCCCTGGGCGAATTCAGAGAGGCAAGTGTCACAGGAGAAGTTTCTGGAAGATTCCATGATCATCCACCTTGCAAACTGTCTTTGCCATTTGTCTACTCTCGCCCATCGCACCCCATAGAAGGGATTTTCAGTATGCATCACACCCCCCGTGTGCGTTAGGTGAGACACATCGCACTTTGACCATGGAGCAGGTGAGATGGTCCAGTTTTTCCTAGTTCTGAGCAGTTTTTCATGGAGAACTTCTGGGAGATGATGTAATCAGCTAACCTTGTTCCTTTAGGGTATGAAAAAACACTTTTAGGGACTTAGAAGCCCTTGGTTTATGGACATATGTGATTGGGGTTGCAGTGACCAAATATGTTTATAACAAGGCCACTAAATAGCTCTTTGTCACCAATAATGTGGAATGAAGCTCCACTATCTAAGTACCATACACTTCCCATCATTGATGACATGGTGCATGAAATGAGGGAAAATCCAATTCGAATTTAGAGTCTAAAGCCTCACCAACTGCTCCTCCTGAGGACTTTTTATTGGAATTCTTGAGTGGACAATTTGTTGCAAAATGGCCCAGTTCATGACAATGAATGCACTTAAATTTCGTTGTGTCTTTCTTCTTACCTCCATGATAAGAATCCGAGTTGGAATGGGAATCTTTCCATTTCCCCTTTTTTTCCTTAATCGCTAAGGCACAATTCTCTTCATCATCAATCTTTGATGAAGAGCCATCCCTGGTGTTCCTCCTGATCTCCTCCTACAACAAATTTGACCACAGCGTTTCCCAATCCAATAAATTCTCCCAACCATTGATAAAGTCTTGATAACTATGCCAACTCTTTGGGAGTCCTAGAAGAGAAAGACTCACTACATCATCCTCGAAAACTGTGATTCCAACACTTCCAAGTTCATCGCAACATTGAGTGAACTTGGTCAAGTATTTTGGAATAGTCTCGCCTTTCTCCATTTTGATTTTTCAAAGTTTTTCCTTCAATGCCAATTTCCTTTGGTCAATGCTATTTTGATACAAGTCCGTCAATGTTCTCCACATAGCATACAAATTTTCCTTTCCATGGAGACTTGAGACAATGTGGTCTCGAACTCCATGAAGGATTGTCTGCCTTGCCTTCGCCTCACACTTCTTCCATACAACCAAATTTTTTGCATCTGATGTTGCTAGCTTAGGAATTTCTTGATCAATGAATTCCTTTAAGCCATTATCCTCTAGGACAACCTCCATTTTGTCCCTCGAGGCTATAAAATTTGAGCTACCTTCCAAGGCATACTCGAGCCGCAAACCGTAGAACGCCATCAACCGATCCTGAAGTATGTATTCCAAATTCGAATTTCACCTGTAACCCAAAACTCAAAACTTTGAGATATCCTCTAGTATATTGTTCTTAGCTTCGATACCATGTAGAAAATCCTGTAGATTCACAAGCTCATGCAATGTACTAAAGCTCAGGACAGGAATCTACTACTACTTTCAACCAGCGAAAGACGCTAAATCGATGAAAACAATATGAAGAAGAAGAAGATAAATCAATGGCACATAACACAAGATGTATCTGGGGAAAGCCACTACTCAAAACCTCACTATCTGTATTGCACATATCATAAATATGAGTGAAGATACAAAGCTTGTTCTCACTAGAACAATTATGCACAAGTATGCTCAACTCTCTTAGGTCACAAGCTAGCTCAAGCCAAAACCTTAGCCTATTTAACAACTCTCCAAGTCCCTAATCTCTTGCGTAATCCCTAGGATAATAAGCCCGTATTTAAAGGGAATTAATGCTTCCAAAACTATGTAATCCAAACATACGATCAATCTCTGATGCATGCATGATATTTACACTCCAGTAATAACACCACTGATAGTACATTTTCCCTGCACTCTAGTCTCAATTAGGTCTTTCTCTGAACTGACATGCATGAGTTTCTGATGAGGGAATCTTCACTTAACCGGAGTAGCACTAGTGGATGCATTAGTGCACCAACTGATTGTTAGTCCTCTATTAGTTCCAAAAACAATTTAGAACTAATTTAATTGAACTTAACTTAGTAAACTAAATGATCTAATTTCCAACTTAATTTAAACTTATATTGGACCCCTAAAACTTAGGAAGAACATATACATGACTTCAGAAAGGCTTCCAACTTGAAATTCCTAAGCTAATTAATTTAATTAAACTTAATTAACTATTTACAAGTTGCTATGAGAATATAATTCGATTTTAATTCTCATTTTAATTCAAGGACAAATTAAATTGGAATTTCTTGTTGCCATTTCTCAACATTCTACAAGCGATGGCGTTATGTTTTTTCTTACGTCACCCACTACAAAGAAATTTTAGTTTTGCAGAGAGCTTGGCCAGTGATGAATTTTGGTTATGTTAGTTCTAGGGTTTTCTTTTGGTGGTGCTCAGGTTTATCCTCATTGTTGAAGTTTCTTTTGAACTGAGGGATCGTATGTAGATGGTATCTCTGTGAATAAGTAACCACCCGGATTAATATCATAGCACAACAACAACCCCTGTTACATGTGGAGTGTGTCCTAATGTTTTTGCAACTATGAATGTACACAGAGCAGATCCACAACAATTGATCGTGCCATGGGCCTAACTTCCATCTCCAAGCAAATATTTAGAGTCTCGCACGCTTCAACCACACATTGTGTAACACCCTATTCAAATATACACATTGTGCACGATGCGGAGGAGCTCAAGAGTGGGGCTCCTCCACCCTCTGCATAATAGCCACCTCCGGACTATGCAATCCATACAATGATCATTAGTGTCCATTATAGAGATTTAGCTTACACAACATATGTTAAAATATTTCTAATAATACATATAAAAAGTTAAAATTTATCTCTAAAAGAATATGAATGACACTCTTAATAAATACAACTATTATTTAAATAATTCTCCCAACGTGGTTGAGTATCTCCATTATGTCTTAGCTAGCATAACATCGAAAAAGTATTTACCATAGCATCTTACTTTATGTAAAAATTTATTATATTTATTTATAATCTCATTCTATATAATGACTATTTTAGAATGCAGCTCCAAAGCTATGGTGTAAATTATCATGTGTGTGATTATCTTAGTTTATATCCTTGTTCACACACATTTATGGAGGTGTAGTTTACAACTCCCTAATCCATTCCAGTCCTAGAGTTTTTTATCGGTTCAGAGGCGCTTATGCCGTAGGATATTGTGCGGGTTCATGCACCAATTATGGTTCTAGTGCTGGTGAAAGGATGGGAATGAAAAAAATGAAATGTCTAACCTATTCATAGATTTTTTAGATTATGTGGAAGTAACAATTTTTTTTTCTGATTATGTGGAAGTAATATCATAACAATAGAGAACAAAGCTATGAGAAAATACGTTGCTTTGCATCAACACCTTCTCGATCTAGAGAATAATTACAGGCAAACGTTAACATGATCTTGGTTTTTGGAGGCTTATTCATTGGGCTAAAGGTTGAAACAAAGATGATCAATTCATTTATTACCTTTTCCAGTAGCATGGCAGATAGCTTGGAGTGGAGCAATGAAACTAGTTCTTTGGAAAAACACACGGTTCACAATGTTCACAATCCCATTCAATGAAAAACACATGATTTACAATGTTCATAATCTCGTTGAATGAAAGACAAATAGTTCCCATTTTTTTCACAATTTCCAATGTGCAGAGGAAGCTCATTATTTGAAAGTGTGGAGCTCTGCATTCTTACACAATGAGATTCTTTCACACTCTAGGAGGACATACAAACTAATGGCCAAGAAACCCCGATGCCATTTTATCTTTAAGACAAAAATACATATTAGACGAATGTGAAGGAAGCTCATTGCAGGAAGCTCCACACAATGAAATTAGCTCATTGTGTGGAGCTACGCACTCTCGCACAATAAAATATTATTCGCGACCCATTAAAAGATAAAAAAATTTCATTTTACAATCGCTTTTCTCTACGATGAATGTTTGATTTATGATTCCATATTAAATTTCAACAATAATAAATTGGTCATAAACTTCTTATGACTCATTATGTGTCATGGAATTGGATTTAATAAAGAGTACTTTCATCGTTGATGAGCCTCATCATTGGGTAATTATATGGGCCTTAATTAACCTCCTAGCTTAGTCAAACCAACTATTCTCACAACTTATTGCATACTTTTGATCATATTTTGTTTATGAGATGAGTTAGAGTTGGATATTTTGCATTGTGATTAATGTGCATTTAATGTAGGATTAAAGGATAAAATCAAGGAATTTTAGCAAATACCTTCGTCAAATCTTGAATGAGGCAAGGGAGAGGAATTATAGGAGGGAAATCCTCCTCATTTACTACCCCTCCATTCAAATATTCCTCCATCAGCTCGAAGTACAAACAGTCAAATCATGAGGACTAGAAGGTAGTCGAGCAAGTGGAAGTCAAAGCACCAGTTTATCTCGAGTTTGAGACCCGAGCCTCCCTAATTTTAAGGAAGTCATTGGATACTTCAGTCGTATAAGTCGAGAGGCATAGGACCTTAGTAGGATTCAGACTTTTATTGTAAAACTATAATTTATTTTCGAGCTACAAGACTTATGATAGTTTTTGATGTAATCCATTGTTTTGATAATAAGAATGAGTTTTGTTTTGAGCCAACACTGAGTTAACTCAGAGGACTGAAGATCTTTGGTTAAGGCCCAACCCTAGCAGCTAAGGATCCTCTTTATTGTACATGTATGCTAGCATAGATTCATGGTTTAATCGTTCATTTTCTTAATTAGCTGCATTTCCATTACAACAGTGTAGCGCCTAGATTAATGATTTAATCGTTCATTTGCTTAATTAGCCACATTTCCATTACAACAATGTAGCACATAGATTCATGGTTTAATCGTTCATTTTATTAAGTAGATACATTTCCATTACAATAGTGTAGCGTAGATTAGCTGTGTTTTAGTTTGCTTCCATTTGTGCCTTCTTCCAATTAGCCGATTAGCTAGGAGTTCTTGCATGAAGTTTGTTGCCTTAATTCAGTACGAGGTTCATTTCATTGTTGTCTTTTTCCATCACTTTTTTCTCATATTCTCATTTCCTTTAGCACAAAATGCTTAAGCGGAAGCTAATAAAACATGCATTGATCAAATTATACCCATAGATTTCCTTACCATTCGATCCACAACAAACCTGACCAATCACCGTCCGATTCATTTCAACGCTTGACTTTATGCATTCCAGATCTCCACTATTGATCTGTTTAGCTTGATCCAACGACTATCGTGAATTATTCCACCTACTTTATGCGCTCCACATCTCCACTGTTGATCTGTCACACCCTTGATCCAATGGCTATCGCGTCACCCGATCGCCAACTAGCTTGGTCGATCTCCACCGTTGATCAATCCCGCATGATCCAACGACTATCACGCAATCTTGTGCGAATTCTTGCACGACCGATATCCACTTGAGAGCACTCAAGAAAAGTGGTTTTCCCATGCTACGTGTCACTCACTTAGGCTAATCACGTGAAAATTAGAAATACAACTTATAGCTTCGAGGGCACGCGAGAAAATGCTTTCCACCTACGAAAATCGGTCCATCATTGCACATGTTTTTTTACCCTTTTGTTGCCACGTGACTTGATGTGATCCATCCATATATTCAGTCCATCACCACGATAAGATCTCTGCCATTCATCTCTCAAAAATCTAGTTCGTCCATTGATTCACTTAAACTCCGCGATAAGATCTCCACCGCTTATCTTCCGTTAATATTGTTCAACCTTCTATTAACTCAATCTTCCGCGATAAGATCTCCACCATTCGTCTCCTGTTCATCCTGTTCGTCCATCTATTCACGTAAATCACCCGTGATAAGATCCAACGATTCCTATACATTGCTGCTTCATTATGTCGCTCATCTTTCATTTTTACTGTTCGCTAATCGATCCAATTGTTCCTATACACTGCTGCTTCATTATGTCCTCCCTTCGCTAATTTCGATCTTCGATTGTTTTTTTGTTCGACTCCTTCCCGAACTTTGTTCTGCATATCATTTAAATACTGCCACTTTTGAGCTTCATTTTGGTTATTCAATCAGACTCTAACACTATCTGATCATAAAAAACCAAGAAAGTGAAAACAGATTTTGTTTAATTTCCTTGCTTACTCATTAGTTTAGTTTGATGCTCTTTACTTTTGTAACTTAAGTAGAAGCATTAGGTTAGTGTTGATTTAGAAGTTTTGCTTAGCATAACTGTTTAAATGGTTAATTAGAATATGGTGTGATATAAGCATTACATGTTGTTTTCTTCATTACTGTAGTAGAGTATCTCTCTTAGACTAGATTTGCTCTTCTTCCATCAAAGAATCAAGCTTCTTCTGACTCTATAGAAGTCTTGCTTGGAACCCCTAGGGTCTCTTGCCAGATGAACAAGTGACAATAGACATGACCTTCACTTCTACTTGTGCATATAGCACTGTCACCTCCATGTTTGTACGAACCCCGGGTTGATAAGTAAAGTTGGTAGCCTAGGAGTTGTAGCATCCTTGCTACAATACTGGCGCTTATCACTTTTTGGCACCATTACCGGGGAGGTGTCTGAGTAGAGTGTGGGTAATGCTTTCTTTTCTTCTATTTCTAGTCTGCTCTATTTTCTTCTATTTCTAATCTTCAATTTTCTTCCATTATTTTATTTCTGCAAAAGTAATCTAGTAGCTTCCTTTCTTTCATTTGTCATTATCTACTTTCCTTTCCATTCTGCAAGTAGAATTTCAATTTTGCAAGCAGTTTCTTTCTGTCAGTAGTTTTCATTCAATCAAAAATTTCATTTATGAAAAGTACTTTTTTGCTTAAAAATATTCCAAAAACCAACCCAAAAACATTTCCTTTCATGCCTCATAGGAGTAGGGACAATTTAAGGAAATTCTTGTCAAATACCCCCACTACATCCAACAACCAACCTTCTCTCTTCTTTGGTGGCTGTGAACTGGAGGAACCTTTAGGTGAGCAACCTGACATATTTGAAGAACTTATAGGGGAAGAACAATAACCCATTCCTGCTGAACCAATGGCTGAAAACCGAAATGACAGAGGAAATAGAGAGAGAATTGAGGGTGACTTCCCCATTAGGGAAACCAATGGGGACACTAAGATGAAGAATAAAAGCCCCTTTACTCTACCTCATTTCCATGGCCTGACCACAAAGGACCATGGCACTTTCCTATTTGAGTTTTATGTTATATGCCAAACCTATGACTATATAGATGATGAGAAAAAGTTAAAACTGTTTCCATATATCCTCAAGTATGCAGCATTGCTCTGGTTCATGGGTTTACTTGGAGATAACATCAGAACTTGAGCTCAGATGCAACAAGCTTTTAACAACAAATATAGGGACTACTGTAGGTCAAAGGATACTAAAGAAGAGATTTTCAGGATGATCATGGGCCAGGATTAATCCTTAGAAGACTACGAAGAAAGATTCCAGCTCGGTTACAAAAGGGCCAGGTGCACACTTGACCCCGAGTCACTAAAGTTGGTCTTGCTTAGAGGAGTAAGGGATAATCTTCTGGATAACTTACATCTATTAGCAAGAGGAGATATCTACCTATTACCATATGAGGATATCACGTCTGTCTTTAGACACCATTCTAGGGCAACCAGGAGAAAGGGTAGGAGTAGTCAACCTATGGCCAGTACATCATCTTCTAACTCATCCATCAAGGGTGAAATTGGAAAACAAGTCAGAAAGGCCAGACAACCAACAAGTCAGAAAGGCCAAACCACCAACAAGTCAGTGGCACCAATCGAGGATGGTAGGTCAGATAGATAGGCAGGATGGATAAGCGGATAAATAGATGGATCGACAAAGGGACAACGACCGATCAAGTAAGAAAGAGAGAGCACGAAAGGGACATATAGCTCAATGGTAGAGCCTTAGTGTCACATGGTTCAAGTCCTACTATGTCCAACAAAAGCAAGAGCCATCAGATTCCCCTCATATGTTGGAAGATTTCAAAAGTGAAATGCTACAAACCCTTGCCTTGCAATTGGATACCATGAACATCAAAAGGAAACAAGAGGAAGCAGAGAGATCCTTGGCCATCTTTTGTCCTAGATGAACCAAGAGGCATCCTAGGAAGGAATGTCCATTGAATTGCATTGATATTTTCATGATCTGTGAAGAAAACCACTCCACAGACAAGTGCCCTTCTTTACCCAAACTCAAAGTTGTATATCAAGGAGCTAAAGTGGTCACTGAGTAGCTTTGCTACAACAACCAAAGGAGACCTCTTGGGCCTAGACCATACCAGCAGGGTATGCAAGGCTCATCCCATGCATATTACAACCCTAACCAAGCCACAAAACCTTGTTGGGAACCCCCTGCTCATCCTTCCTGGTCTACACCCCCTCCTTGGTCCTATGCATCTCAATATCATTCCCAGCCAGCTAACCAGTCATTTCAACCTTATGTTCTGCCAAAACCTCAATGGAATACCCCACTTCAGCGGTGAAGGTCCCAATACAACAATGTTCTAGCTCTATTGCCTCCACCACCTCTCCAACCACAACTCCTACACTCTGCTCCACCCAAGCAACCCTAGATACCTTCCCAGCCGAATCCGAACCCAAACAACAGGTAGACTCAACAAGTATACAATGGAGAGACATCATACCCAACTTATGCTGTAGAAATCCATGAGATCAACCTAAGATCTGGGAGAATTCTCCCAGATAACGAACCTCCCTCTCCACATAGGGAGGTTGAGGAAGAAAGAGAGGAAAGCAACTTTAAAGTAAATCCACCCTTTCCTGAGAGATTAGCCCAACCACTCCAGCCTACCCCAAAAGAAATTGAACTTCTGGGAGAATTGAAAAATCTATGTGTAAGGATCCCCCTTCTCCAGGCAATAAAAGATGTTCCCATTTACAATAAGTTGATTAAGGAGAAATGCTTCAAGCAACTAGGAAGAAGAAAAAGGGATGCCCCTACCATCAATGTCATTGGGTAGTTGTCTGAATTAATGTTGGGGCATGTAATATGTCCAAAATATTTGGACCCTGGAAGCCTTGTAGTAGATGTGCACATCAATGGCACCATCGCCTCACACACTCTAATTGATTTTGGGGCTGCAATTAATGTGATGACCAAGGACACCATGCTCAAGCTCAACCTCCAAGGGTCATTGAGGAAGACCACAACAGTTCTGCAATTTGTAGACTGTTCCATAGTCACCCCCGAGGGAATTGTGGAGGATGTGATGGTCTTCATTGACTCCTGGGAGTACCCTGTAGATTTTCTAGTTCTCTAGCCTAAGGCTAAGCTTACTGGTTATCCTCTCATCCTTGGGAGGCCATGGTTGGCCAGAATTGATGTTTACATTAGCTGTAGAGCTGGGAATATGACCATTAAGAATGGGAATATGTCCAAGCAATTAGTCCTATGCCCTCTTACTCAACCTTCTCTAGAGCATGATTTACCTTTATGGTTGGAGGAGGAGGAAGAAGATGAGGCTTATTCAACCCAACTTTATGTTTTGGAAGCAACCATAGGAGAAGGATAGCAAGATGAGGATGACTAAATTGAACACATGCTCCAAAGTCCAACTCCTAGTTTATTACCATTAGAAGAAGAAGTAAGGGAAACCTAGAACAATCATCCAATTGACTTATTCTTGGCCAATTCCAACCCACTCTGTGTCAAAACCGTAGAATTTGGCCCAGAGAAAACTTTGAAAATTAATCCATCTCTTTCTGCTCTTGAAGAGAAAAAGCTATGCAACATGTTGAGAGAAAACCTAGAAGCCTTTGCTTGGAGTTACAAGGAAATTAAGGGAGTACACCCCTTAGTGTGTAATCAACACATATATATCAAAGAAGGTTGCAAGCCAGTCTGACAACCACAAAGGAGGATGAATCCAGCTCTTAAAGATATAGTCAAAGAAGAACTGCAAAAACTGCTAGATGCAGGATTCATTTACCCTATCTCTGACAGTGAGTGGGTCTCTCCTTTAGTGTTATTTCCCAAGAAAAATGGTAAGTGGAGGATTTGTGTCGATTACAGGGAGTTGAACAAAGCCACAAAGAAGGATCATTTTCCCCAACCCTTCATTAACCAAGTGCTAGATGGCTTGGAAAGGAAGAAGTTATTTTCTTTCATAGATGGATTCAGTGGGTACAACCAAATCCAAATTTGCCCAGAAGACCAAGATAAGACCACATTCACCTATCCTTGGGGTACTTCTGCCTATAGGGTCCTTCCTTTTGGCCTATGCAATGCTCCTGCCACTTTCCAGAGAGCAGTCTTGAGTATTTTTTCTGAACTAGTACATGATGTGAAGGAAATTTATATGGATGATTTTACACCTTATGGCTATGATTTTGAAGAAGACCTGACTAACCTAGGCAAAGTGTTGCATAAATGCATTGAAATGAACCTGTCTGTTAGTCCAGAAAAATGTGAATTCTTAATGATTGAAAGGACTGTGCTAGGTCATTCAATATCTCAGCAAGGACTACAGGTGGACCCAAACAAAATAGCAATCATCCAAAGGGTCCCACCTCCTCAAAAGAAGAAGGATGTCAGGAGTTTCTTAGTGTTAGTTAGATACTACCGAAGGTTCATAAAGGACTTTAGCATGTTGGCCTCTCCTTTATTTGGGTTGTTGGCCAAAGATTCTAAATTTATATGGTCAAAAAGCTGTTAAGAGGCCTTAGACATTTTAAAGGGTAAGTTAACCACTACACCAATTCTTCGAGGCCCAAACTGGGGCCTCCCTTTTCATATTCATGCTGACACCTAACACAAAGCCTTAGGAGTAGCCTTAGGCCAGGTATAGGAGAAATTTCCATATGCCATCTATTTTATCAGTAAGAACTTGTCAAAGGCCGAGCTAAATTATATTGTGACCGAAAAGAAACTCCTGGCTGTTGTGCATTCATTAAACAAATTTAGGCATTACATTATAGGCTACCAAACATTTGTGCATACTGACCATGCTGCAATCAAATATTTAATGAACAAACCTGATGTGAAGGCTAGAATTATAAGATGGTTGCTTTTATTACAATAGTTTGATCTGACTATTGTTGATAAGCCTCGTAAGGAAAATGTTGTTGCAAAATTTCTATCTAGGATGAATCTGCCTATAGGTGAAGAAGGAATGGTGGATGACCAGTTACTAGACAAGCATTTGTTTGCTATCTCAGTTCTCTCCCCATGGTTTACTGATATAGAAAACTATTTGGTATCAACACAGTTCCCACAAAACTTGCCCTCCAAAAAAAAGAGAAAGATAGTCAGGAAAAGTGCCCCCCTTCACCTGGATTGGAGGCAATCTTTTCAAACTTGTCCCAGATCAAATCTTGAGAAGGTATGTAAGGGAAGAGGAAGTTTTTAACATCCTTCTGACCTGTCATGATGGGCCTTATGGAGGTCACTTTGCAGCAAAGAGGATAACATTCAAAGTGTTACAAGCAGGCTATTATTGGCCCACTCTTCATCAGGATGTGAAGAAGTACATTAGTCAATGTGATGGTGCTAGAGGATGGGAAAGCCTACTCCAAGAGATGAAATTCCCCTACAACCTCAGGCTACTTTTGAGCCATTTGATAAGTTGGGCATGGACTTCATTGGGCCTATCAACCCTCCTTAAAGCAAAAACAATACATTATTTTTTGCATGGATTATTTGACTAAGTGGGCTGAAACCAAGGTGATTAAGGTAGCAACAAAAGAGAAGGTGGTTGAGTTCCTAATGGAGAATGTATTTTACAAATTTGGTTACCCTAGAGAGCTAGTGATAGACCAAGGCAGTAATTTTACCTCCAACATGATAGAAGAACTGCATCACAAAATCAAGCATAGGACCTCCACTCCTTATCATCCACAAGCTAATGGACAAGTGGAGGTGACCAACAGGGCACTAGAGAGCATCTTAACCAAGGTAGTGAGCAACAATAGGAAGGATTGGGCAGAGAGACTAGTTGAGGCCACCTGGGCCTATAATACAACATGGAAGACCACCATTGGATTTACACCCTATGAGCTAGTCTATGGGAAAAAGGCTTTGCTATCCATTGAGTTTGAATATAACACATTGAGGATGGAAGCCAAAATACATTTGGATCTCAGTCATGCACAAAAAGAAAGATTGTTCCATTTGAATGGCTTGGATGAATTTAGAATGTAGGCCCTTCTACATACAGAGATAGTTCAACTTCAGAGGAAGATCTGGCATGATAAACATATCAAGGAGAAGTAATTTCAAGATGGCGATTGGGCATTGTTATATGATTCTAGGTATAAAGACTTCAAGGGAAAGCTAAGGACAAGAAGGCTCACACCTTATGTGGTGGAAAGATGCCATGATAATGGTTCAGTGCAAATCAAAACTATAGATGAAGAAGCCATTCCATTGCTTGTTAATGGACACTGATTGAAAATGTACAAGAGGCCTTTATCAAAGAAAGAGTTCATTGACAATATCAATAAGAGGGTGAAGATGGTGGAGCAAGTTCTAGCTCCTCCCTCATCAGGTCACTGAAAAAAGAAACAAAAGAAAAAAGAATAAGGATTCAGGTGAAAACCTCCATGAGGCGCCTGAGTCCCATCTTTGGGTTGAAAACCTCATGAGTCGGCCCAATGATGAAAAAAATGAAAAAAAGAATAAGAAGATCCCTAGGTGAAAACCTTCCTTGAGGCACCCAGGGCAAACATCTAGGGTGAAAACCTCTCTGAGGCAACCTAGGTGTTTTTCAAAAAAAGAAAAAAGAAAAAAAGAGAAAAATACATAATTGTTATTTGCAGGTGGGTGAGAAAGACAATCAAGGAGCAAAGGGAGGATCCAAAGGGAACTCTGCCTCACATATTCATCTCCTCCACTCCTTACCATGCATCCCTCCATCAATTCCATTGTTTTTTTCAATTCATTGCTTCAATTTAGGCGAAGACTGTGCTTCCTACAGGATCCCTTGAAAATCTACAGGAAGCAATCCGAGGGTGAATGGTAGGTTGGTCAGGTCCCCAATATTCATTCTAGACATGATCTAACCCATCACCTCATCCATTACCATCATCCCTGCACTCACCATTCAAAACAAAAACGTATCAGTTTCTACCAGTTATTCCCTTGCTCCACACACAGTCATTCATTGCAACATCCTCACAGCCCCAACCAACAACATGATTAAAAAATTCTAAGGGAGAAGCAGCTACAAGACATCCTGCAGGAAATCCTATAGAAGCCTATCCCACAGAATATCAATCATCAACTACATGTCTTCACTAGGATGATTTAGGAGCTCCACAGTAGCAACAACATTAGTTGAATCTTCAGTGACAAACAGTAGAGGAGGAAGAAGAATGATCATGCAACAAATAAACAACACAACACATCTGACCTTCGACAACTGCAACATGGCATTGAGACCACAGGTAAGTACCCTGCTCACTCACTCATTTGCATAATTTGATCAAAAGTTGTAAAGGTTACGAGGTCGTTGGTTTATAAGTGAAAAGGTGGCCAGTGAACTTGGCCACCTTCGTTCAGTCATCAGATACAAAACTGGGTGTCCTCTCACATGTGGCCACAGTCAACTCAAAGACAAAGGAGGAGTAGGACAAGAAGTGGTTAACTACGGATCTACGAGGTGGGAGGTGATTACGAGGAGTGGGAAACAAAACATCGTTTTCATGCATTCATGCATTCCACCTCCTGAAAACTCCCTCACTCAAGTCGAGCTTATAACTCTATCCACCCACTGGAAGCTAGGATGCATCGTTCTGCAAGAGAATTTCTATAGGAGCATGCATAAGAATTCCTACAGGAGTCTACAGGAGCAATATACAGGATACACAGAGGTAGTCTATAGGATAGGCAAAGAGAGTTTCAAGAGGGCATATCACGAGAATTGTGCACTGCCACCATTATAAAGAGGTAGGATCTGAAAATCCATCCCCATTTATAAGCAAATGAACTAGAAATGCTCTAAAAGCTAGTGGATATAACAACTGTGAGAGGTGAATTACATACAAAGGAAACTCTGTTTTCTCCTGAATTTAAAATTCTTGTGTGAAACCTCTCATTTCCTCATCAAGCCTCACAAGAAAGATGACAGGAGGGTTTAATAGGAGAGAACCCACAAATACTGTGAGGATACAACAATACGCCCAAGTGCTTGAAATCTTTATGAGACACCAATGGATGGGGTTTTTCGGAAAATTCATAGGGTACGATGATGAGGTGGTTCAAGAATTTGCTCATTCCCTCACTCCACACAGCAGAATCCATGCCACTGTCATAGTTAGAGGGATCACTATAGATCTCACCCCAGAGCTCAACAGTAGGGTTATCACACTTCCCCTAGGAATTCCATGGAGAAAAGAAGAAAAAGCATATACTCAAGTGGCAAAAAGGAAATTCTTTTTAGAAGGTGAAGAACCCGCAAAGGATAAAAATAGAGTAAGGAGGGATAGTCTGACATACCCATGGAGTGAGGTAGGTTAGCAACTCATCAAATATATCTCATGTGAGGGTAGATACAATGTGTTTATGTCTACCATTTTAGGATGCTTGAATAATTAAGATTTGGGGTAGAAACACCAATTTACCAAAGACTCAACATACCCTATTTCTTGATGCAATCACTCATAGACTCCAAAAAAAAAGTAAAGGAAGGGAATTGCCACCAATTGGCTCACCATGTCAATTAGGATCCCTATAACATGGTCAGTCTTTAGAGACTTACTAGCAGAGGATGACATCAAAACACTCACCTATAATGTTAGTCCTTTTGTTTGTAAGGTGGAGGAAAAGCAAGAAGAAGAAGATATAGAGCTAGATGGGGATGAGATGGATGAAGAAGAAACTAATAAAAAGGAACATGATGAAGCAGAAAAGAAGGAGGATGATGCTGAAACAAAGGAGGAAATGAAGGAAGAAACTGATGGAGATAACAAAGAAGAGCAAGAGGAAGAAGATAAGAAAAATAGAGAGGAAGAAGGCATTGAAACAGAAGGGGAAGAACACGAGGAGGAGTCACCTAGGGTGTCTCCAGAGGCCCTTGAGAGGGAGGCAACAAATTCCTTCACTACTCTCAGCACCCCAGTCAAGAAAAAAGGGAAAAGTAGGAGGCAAATCCCTCTATATTTCAGAACAAGAAAGAGCACAATAATAAAACAAGGGAAGCCACAAATATCAACAAAAATCCCTATTGAGATTGAATATTCCCCTACACCAAGGGACAAAGAAGTAATAATGAGAGATTGACTTGAGAGGGAAAATGCATGGCTAAGAGGATAGCTGCAGGAAAGGGGAAACCAACTAGCATGTATGTCCAGCCTCTCCTTGGAGGACATCCAGTGTAGGATGCCAACTAAATCCTATGCTGTTTACCTTAGAGAACAATGGCTGCAATTTCAGATTAAAACACTAGCACAAAGGGGCACCATGCCATTTCAGGACTACAGGCAATTTATTGATCTTTGTGATCAAAGTACACTAGAGGATAGGGCCAAAATGGTTGAGTTTTACTTGCACAACATTTCCCTCACAAACATGAATGCTTGGGATCCTAATGTCGAGCTAGGAGATCTGCAATTAATGGCTTTGGCATCATGGATGAACCATGAGAAGTCAAGGTCTGCAGAGATGAAAAGAATATTGGCCAAAGAACATAATGAACCTCTTTTCATCAGAGTTGAACAATCAAATTCCAAGGCCCTAATCAACACCCATAATCTAATTGCAAATGATCCTCAGCTAGCATCTATCTTGCTGCCCAAGAGAAAGCAATTTCACATTTTGAGGATATGTTTAGGCTGCTAGGAGATGATAATATACATGCTTGATTTAGGAGATGGAACACACTGTTACACAACTTGAAGATGGGAGAATATCACTCCCCTCAAAGGTTGAGAGAGGCACTCAACATGACTCCTATGTATAAGCAATTAATGCAAAGGTTGAAGGTCAATTGGATAGGCCTAAAACTCAGTCCACCACTACTCCTAGGGATGCTATAAGGGAGAAAGGAAGAAGAGGAAAAGAGGCAGTGGGAAGAAGTAGAAAGGAAAGAAGGCTTCTATGAACAAGAATAAGAGACCACAACAGAAGCATGGGATGTCAGAGAGGCTACCAGAGCCTTGAAGAACATGGACATTGACTAAGTTGCTCAGAGGATGAGCAACAATTTCAATAGAGGGGCGATGATGAGCCTCATCATTGGGTAATTATATGGGCCTTAATTAACCTCCTAGCTTAGCCAAACCAACTATTCTCACAACTTATTGCATACTTTTGATCATATTTTGTTTATGAGATGACTAAGAGTTGGATATTTTTCATTGTGGTCTAATGTGCATTTAATGCAGGATTGAAGGATAAAAGCAAGGAATTTTAGCAAAGACCTTGGTCAAAACTCGAATGGGACAAGGGAGAAGAATTATAGGAGGGAAATCCTCTTCATTTACTACCCCTCCATTCGAATATTCCTCCATCATCTCGAAGTACAAACAACCAAATCATGAGGACTAGAAGGCAGCCAAGCGAGTGGAAGTCAAAGCACCAGTTTATCTTGAGTTTGGGAGCTGAGCCTCCCTAATTTTAAGGAAGTCGTTGGAGACTTTAGTCATATAAGTAGAGAGGCTTAGGAACTTAGTAGGATTCAGACTTTTGATTGTAAAACTCTACTTTATTTTCAAGCTGTAAGACTTATGACAGTTTTTGATGTAACCCATTGTTTTGATAATGAGAATGAGTTTTGTTTTGAGCCAACACTGAGTTAACTCAGAGGGCTGAAGCTCTTGGGTTAGGACATAACCCTAGTAGCTAAAGCTCCTCTTTATTCTACATGTATGATAGTGTAGATTCATGGTTTAATCATTCATTTTCTTAATTAGCTGCATTTCCATTACAACAATGTAGCACATGGATTCATGGTTTAATCATTCATTTGCTTAATTAGCTACATTTCCATCACAACAGTGTAGCACATAGATTCATGGTTTAATCATTCATTTGCTTACATAGCTACATTTCCATTATAATAGTGTAGCATAGATTAGTCGTGTTTTAGTTTGCTCCCATTTGTGCCTTCTTTCAATTAGCCGGTTAGCTAGGAGTTCTTACATGAAGTTTGTTGTCTTGATTTAGTACGAGGTTCATTTCATTGTCATCTTTTTCCATCACTTTTTGCTCATATGCTAATTTCCTTCATCATGAAATGCTTAAGTGAAAGCTAATAAAACACGTCTTGATTAGATTATACCCGGAGATTTCCTTACTATCCGATCCACAACAAACCTGACCAATCATCGTCTGATTCTGATTTCAACGCTTTACTTTATGCGCTCCAAATCTCCATCGTTGATCTTTCTAGCTTGATCCAATGAATATCGTGAATTCTTCCACCTTCTTTATGTGCTCCAAATCTCCATCATCGATCTGTCGCACCCTCGATCCAATGGCTATCGTGTCACCCAATCGCCAACTAGCTTAGCCAATCTCCACTGTTGATCAATCCTGCATGATCGAACGACTATCGCGCAATCTCACATGAATTCTTGCATGAATGATATCCACTCGAGAATATGCAAGAAAAGTGGTTTTTCCATGCTACGTGTCACTCACTTAGGGTAATTGCGTGAAAATTAGAAATACAACTTACAACTTTGAGGGTGCGCGAGAAACTGCTTACCACCTATGAAACCTGCTCCATCATTTTGCACGTTTTTTACCATTCTGTTGCCATGTGACTTGATGTGATCCATCCATCTATTCACTCCATTGCTACGATAAGATCTCCACCATTCATCTCCTGTTAATCCTATTCGTCCATCTATTGACTTAACTTCCCGCGATAAGATCTCCACCATTCATCTCCCATTAATCCTGTTCATTCATAAATTGACTTAAACTCCGCGATAAGATCTCCGCCGTTCGTCTTCTGTTAATCCTGTTCAACCTTCTATTAACTCAATCTTCTGCGATAAGATCTCCTCCATTCATCTCATGTTCATTGTATTCGTCCATCTATTCACATAAATCTCTTGCGATAAGATCTTTGTCACTCATCCTCTGTTTTTACTGTTCGCTGATCGATCCAACGATTCCTATGTAATGTTGCTTCATTACATCCTCCCTTTGCTGATTTCGATCTTCGATTGCTTTTCTGCTTGACTCCTTCCCAAACTTTGTTCTGCATATCATTTAAACACTGCCACTTTTGAGCTTCAATTTGGTTATTCAATCAGACTCTAACACTATCCGATCATGAAAGTGAAAACATATTTAGTTTAGTTTCCTTGCTTACTCATTAGTTTAGTTTGATGCTCTCTACTCTGTAACTTAGGTAGCAACTCTAGGTTAGTGTTGATTTAGCAATTCTGCTTAGCATATCTATTTAAATGGTTAATTAGGATATGGTGTGATATTAGAATTACATGTTTTCTTCATTGCTACTGTAGAGTAGCTCTCTTAGATTAGATTTGCTCTTCTTTCATCAAAGAATCAAGCTTCTTCTGACTCTATAGAAGTTTGGCTTGGAACCCCGGGGGTCTCTCGCCAGATGAAAAAGTGACAACAGGTAGGACCTTCACTTCTACTTGTGCAAATAGCACTATGACCTCCAAGTTTGTACGAACCCCATGTTGATAAGTAACGCTGGTAGCCTAGGAGTTGCAACATCCTTGCTGCAATACTGGTGCTCATCAATCGTTCTTTTAACTAATTTATTTTTCACTTATTTTCTATTCATTTTCATTTAATTTTTATAACCACCTCTACTAATCTTAAACTAAATATTTATTATACATTTACTCTATAATTATAATGATTTGTTGTAGTTAAAACAATGAGATTGGCTATCTCTAATTAACAAGAACTTCAATAACATAAGACATGGTATTCAACTACTAGAAACTTTGTTTTATCACTAAAAGATAGACATGAGTGGCTAATACTTTATGATATGTACACTTGTATTTTATTTAACGAGTGTCTATTTGTCTACCATTGATTCACTATATGAATGAGAAGATTAAAATAAATTAATATTTACAAGTTTTTTCGCGATTGACAATTGTGCATAAGAGGTTAATCCATGCATACCTTAATACTGAAAAATGGTACATTGGTGCTTGTCAATAGTGATAATGGTGATTTGTGAGGAGAGATTTGTGTGGAGAGTTCTTTGTGTGGAGAGTTCATTATGTAAAGAGATTTCATTGTGTAGAGAGCTTTCATTGTGCAAAGTTTTCTTTGCACTCCACATAACCTTTAATCAATCAATTGCATATAGGTAATTGTGCACAATAAAAGCTAATAATTATTTAAAGACATTAAAATTCAAGTCCATATGCATAAACTAAGGTTTAATATGTTTTTATTTTCATTCAACGCTATTGTTGAATCTTGTGCAAAGATCTTTATGCAGAGAGCTTTTACTGTGAGGAGAGCTTTCATTGTGAAGAGAAATTTCATTGTGTGGAGTTTTCTCTGCAATTCGCACAACCTTTAATCAATTAATTAATGGTAGAGACAAGGACTATGATAAATTACAACTATTACCCTTGTTTAATTCTACTTAATGGTGATTCATCTTGTGTTATTTCATTAATTTATTATCCTTCCACTATGTAACAAAGGGGATTTTTTTTTCTTAACAATATATTTATATTTTGAGTTATTTTCTATTCATTATTCGAAATTAAATAAAGAAGAACAATAATATGAGGAAAAAAAGGTTTGCTCAGGAAAAACATTCATACAATACTAAAATTTCCTTCTTGCATGTGTGAATCTCGGAAGCACACACCATAATGACTGAAACAGATTCCTTGGTAGCATGCTTGATTAGGTGGGTTATTTTCTTACCTACCATAAAGCTCATACAAAATAGAAATAAATAATAATGTGTTTTTTTTTTTTAAATTGTATTAATATTTTCATAGTTCAATAATTATGTCTAGAGTTAGCGTTAATTCCTACTTATTTACAATTTTATCCAAATTACATTTACTCAAATCAACAAAATTTTATCCAAAATACATTTAGTCAAATCAACATAGATATGAATTTGATCTTGAAAACCATTTCCTCAGTATCTAAATCTAATATAATAAACTTACCTAAGACATTATTACTGAACACTCTTATCCAAATTGAGACATTTGATAATGATTCCAAATACAAGTTAAAACCAAACCACAACATCATAAACATATCTCAATTTATCCATAAACCAAAAAGCATTGCCAACCATCAATATTGAAACAACCTTATGTTGTTTTCATTATTCTATGTGGGCAATCCCCTTTGGATATAATTATGACTTTATTGAAAACTAAGTTGTAGGTATTTGAGGATTTTACTACAGGGCAGATATATACTATTGAATGTTGGTTGTTTATGTTGTGATTCTCATGGAATGCCTCATTACCAAGATCATAGTGTGTCCATGTTCACCCTCTTACAACACATTGTTCACTCTATAAAATAATAATTATAATAAATATTTTTTATGCGTGAGTCAATGGGAAAAAATAGTTTGGCTACCCAACCATGGATGAAAATAAATCTAACCATGGTTATAAAGGGTTTGTTTCATGAGTACACGTATGTAAATAAAATGCACAACTTAATCCCTTCTGAGGGTAGTAAGTGTGAGGTGTGAAGGTTTGTATTAGATACTAATGTTAACATTTGTAATACACATTTACACCTTCAACTCCATCCCAATGGATTGAAGGGCATGAAGGTGCGGAAAGTTGCATAGATACACGTTATGAGTGTGAGTGTGTAACCACACTCCCACACCCTTGAGCTATCTGAGCATGTGGGAGGTGTTGCTTGCTTGCTTTAACCTGATCTCTAATGTCAGTTATGAACATGGGGCTACAACAACCTCATATTTTTCAAAGTATACAAAATTTAATTTTGACATTTCCTTTATTTTCAGTTCTTCGAGAGCTTTCTTGTGATATAAAATTTACCTCAATCTGACTCTCAAATTGAAAATTATGCTCATTGAGATTTTGGCCTATTAAAGTAGGCCACATCATCATTATGCTTCCATGTGGCCCTTATTTCGTCCCTGTAGCATTGCCATGCAAACACCACATGGGTCCAAAAAGTTGCCTACTACGTCGCGAATTCATCTGACTCTAGTTTGACCCTGGCAAATGCATTTGTGCAATTACATTTCCACCCTCAAATCCCCAGACTCCTAGATGATGTAATTGAACGATTCCATCACAATGAGGTTCCATTGGTGGATATATCTACAGTAATGAGAAATATTTCTAGTTCAAATTGTACATGGGTTGCTGAAATTTATGTGCCCTTCACCAACTTGGATCTTTAGATCTAATCCACGCATAATATAATTGGCATGGGGTCTAACAACACTTATGCGACGTGGGCACCATATGAAGGATGGTAAGGTTTATCTGACCCTAAGACACATCTAGGAAACTAGAAGTTGCGTGTCCTTTCCCACCCCTAGATCCTCGACTATAAGTTAGCTTGAAGGTAATCTATCCCAAGAGCAATCTGAGCCTATGCAAAGACGTTGGATTTTGCCAACCCCCCCTGAACTTATGGATTCCTAAATTTCAATAATGAGTGAAGGAAAAAGGGAAGAAGGGGGGATTTTTCCAAGGAAAATTGGTGACACCTTGAATGCCAAACTTCCTAGGTTTTAAGGCATGAGGGCCCTTGGTCTTAAACCTCAAATTATGCCTAATAATAAGCAACACAAGGAAGATTCTTTAAAACCTATTATGTGATTTCAAAAAGACGAAGGAGATAGATCAAAAATACCAAATTTCACAACTTTTTAATAGATCCACACCAGACCCATTCTTGTTAAAGTTAGCTCTGTAACCTCTTGTAAACTAGTTAAATTCATGTTCTTAAGCACATGCCTATTTATCACATAAATGTGGAATACACAAGATTCTATAATTGCACAAGGACTATTACAATCTATCTTAAGAAATCACAAGTCCATTGATTAGGCTAATCTATTTATTCAAAGTCATTATTTTCAAGCAATACACAGAGGGAGCACATACACATATATTATCACATTATTATTAAACTAGTATTTAGAAGCACGACCCAAGGGATTCATTCAATTCATAACATACAAGATAACCCACAAATCATGAGTATGGCAGTGACTACCTAGTTTAAGCATTCATTATAACCATATACATATTAAGATAGTTGTCAATCAGGAATATAACAATGAATCCTCTAACATTCATTCGTGAATATACATGCCCTACCTTAGTTAATAACATAACCAGAATTGTCATTTCCTGTAATCTAAATATGCATAAACCATTATAATTATCTAAGTGTGTTAGAATGGTTGGAAATTGAAAGAGGGACTTCCACTCTCCACCCAACCATAGTCCAACTACATTGCAACTTTCTTGCAGTTGGCCACCCTCAAGCCATATTCAAATTTTGAAGGGATGCTTGGTCATGGAAGATTCACACCCATGTCTTGGTCACACCCATAAGATGGATTCCATTGCCCAGATGGTTTATCAACAACCCTCTAGTAGTAAGCACCATAATGACCCACTCACTCCTCTGAGTTCATTCATAGGGCTTCACCCAAGGTCTAGATGGGGTATTGCTCAGTTTAGGAGAATGAATCCATTATCTAGGTGGTTTATCAATTATATTTTAATAACAAGAACCAAAGAGGTCTTGTTAGGTCCCTATAATACTAGTGATTACCCCATTACTTTTATCATTTGATCCCTTATTTTGATTTTTGTGACCCTATTGTCTCCATATTGTTATTATTTTGCACCCAAAAACCCACTATTGTTATTTATGTGGCCTTATATTATGGTGGTTAGGTCGGCTTAGGTTATATTGTGACCCCTTAGACTCCTATATATAGAAAGGAGGTTTTGTCATTTGAATCATCCAAGAATTATTCATTTGTGTAACGTAAAGGAGGTTTCCCCCTCGAAGAGGCTTATTTCTAAGGCGTTCATCTATCTTTTCTATCTTTTTGTGAGCTGGTTTCATAACATTTGGTATCAGAGGTTTGGATTCTAGGGTTTTTCTGCTCCAAACAGGTCATCATGGAATTTTTTCTATAACTTTTTTCTGTGATGTTTCAGAATCTAAAAAAAAAACCCATTTTAGAAGACATTGCGCTAAATCTTGGGTCCAAATTTCAGATCTTGCCTCACTATGTTTTTAGATATATAATCTGAGGAAGTTAGGGTATCTGTAGGCTCCTGAATTACATCCCAAACAGGTGACCTTGAGAAAATCATCATAACTTTCTCTCTGAGCGTCAAATTGCAATTTCATAAGAAATTACAGAAAGAGGATGACCTGTAGTTTTTTGTGTATTCTTTTTAGGTCCTAAGGTCAAAATAGGGATACCTGGAACTTTGTATAAGTTTGCTCTTGTGAAAAGGTATATAAACAAGTCATCTTGGGAGATTGTGAATAACGTTTTATTCAAGAATCCAATTTTGATTAGACTGGTGGCATGGGAAAGAGGACATAAAGGGATACCTCAGGTCCAAATTTTAGAACTGGAAGATCTAAAATTGCAGAGATATATCAAATTCAATATTGAGCTCCTACAAAGTGAAAAAAAGTGTGTATTTTTTTAAATATTTGCATAATCTTGGTTTAAAAAATTAGTTTGAAGGAATTCAAAGGGCATAGGGAAGCATTATTATCAGTAATTGATGCCCTAAAGAAAGGAAATGGAAACATCTAGTAAACAACCTGAAAGCTCTAGCATGACTCATGAAGAAGAGGAAGAAATGCTACATTATACAAGACCAAGTGCAACAAATGTCATTCTCACAAAAGCTAATAGAAGCTAAGATAAGTGGCGTGGAATCTAAGATAAATGGCATGGAAGCTAAGACGAATGGTGTGGAAGCGAAGATGAATGGCATGGAAACTAAGATGGATAACATGGAAGCTAAGATGGACGACATGGAAGCTAAGATGGAAGCTAAGATGGATGGTATCAAAACATTGCTACTAGAAAGGTTTCCTAATGGAAAAAAGGTAGGAGAGGAAACTCATAATGAGAACAAAAGGAATGTTAATCATGATTTGAAGAATGACAACATGGAAGATTTGAAGAAAGACATTGAAGGATTGAAGGATTGAAGGAATGTTTGATAAAGTTGCTACAAGAAAGGCTTCTTAATGGAGAAAATGTTGTAGAGGAAACTCATGATGAGAACAAAATAAATGTTAATCATGATTTCATAGAATCTAACATTGGAACAAAGACCCACCATGCTCCAAAGATCGGTATGAGGAAGTTTGATGGCAAGGATCCCGTAACATGGATACTACAGATGGAGCAATTTTTCGATCTCCATAATGTGCAAAACACACAAAAGGTACGCATTGCAACTTTATATTTGGAACCGAACCAATTTGTATGGTATCAACGGCTTTGCTCTAGTAAAAAATTGTGACTTGGGCAATTTTTATGGAAGAAATGACAACACATTATGAGGATACGAAAAACAACACTTTTTTTAGCCAATTGATAAACCTCAAACAAAAGGGTTCAATGAGGGAGCACATTAAGGACTTCCAAAAATTGAATATAAGGGTAAAGGATATTCCAGAGGAGCATAGCATTGATATGTTCATAGAGACTTTAAAAGATAACATCCAACATGAGGTTTGCTCTTGGGAACTTGACTCATTGGAGAAGGCATTCAAGTTGGCAAGAAAAATGGAAAGAAAAATTATGGCAACAAGGAAGCCTACCACTCACAACTATAAGGAGGGAAGTGTTGTTTCCCTTAGCCATCCACAACCTACAAGGTTGACACCCCAACAATTGGAAGAAAAAAAAGCAAAAAGGGATTTGTTATAGTTGTGATAGCAAATACACTAAAGGTCATAAGTGTGCTGAGAAGACATTATTTTACATAGATTGTGAAGAGGAGGAAGAAAAGGAACAAGAAACACCAAAAGAAGAGGATATACACCAGGTACAGACCCTAGAGAAAGAAGAAATGAATCCAACCATATCTTGTGATGCATGGGCTAGAATCAACACTCCTCAAACTATCAAGATAGAAGGACATATCAAGAAGAAAAAGGTAATAGTGTTGATTGATTCAGGAAGTACCCATAATTTTATTCATTGTGAGATAGACAAGGAATTGAATTGCTTCTTATATCCATCACCAGAGTGTCAAGTGATGGTTGCAAGTGGAGGAACCATAAATTGCTTTGGAAAGTGCCATAATATCAAGCTATCCATGGGATAATATGTATTGAATAGCCCAATGCTTTCCATTGCAATGGGTGGTGCTGATGTTGTACGAGGAGTCCAATGGCGACAATCCTTGGGTACAATATCTTTTAGTTTTCAAGAACTTTTCATGAAATTTTCTTCAGAAGGAAAGGAAGTTGAATTAAGAGGTATCACAGGGAAACCAGGAAAGATAATAAGCTCTAATGGAATGAAAAAGCTTCTAAGGAAAGAACATCGGGGCATAATTGCACAATTATGTTCGCTAGAGGTTCCCACATCAAAATCATATATTTCTCCAGATCTCCAAAAAGTCTTGGACAATCATTCCAAGGTATTTAAGACTCCCAAAGGTCTCCCACCTATTC
>APFE031007463.1:66040-110270 GCA_000404065.3 Pinus taeda | reverse complement strand
AAAAAGTCTTGGACAATCATTCCAAGGTATTTAAGACTCCCAAAGGTCTCCCACCTATTCGTGATCATGATCATGCTAGTCATTTGATTCCAGGAAGTGTTCCTCCAAACATCAGGCCTTACAGATATCCCTATGCCCAAAAAAATGAAATTGAATGTATGGTTGCAGAAATGCTAGAGGATGGTATAATTCAACCTAGTCAAAGTTCTTTCTCTGCTCCAGTAGTATTGGTGCACACGAAGGATGGATCATGGTGCATGTGTCCAGATTATAGGGAGCTCAAAGAGATCACTATTAAAGATAAATTTCCCATTCTTGTCATTGATAAACTATTGAATGAATTGCATGGATTGATTCACTTCACCAAGTTGGATATTCATTTAGGATATCATCAAACCAGAATGAAGACTGAAGACATTTTGAAAACAACGTTTAGAACTCATGAGGGTTATTATGAATTTTTGGTCATGCCTTTTGGCCTTACCAATGCACCTTCCACATTTCAAGGTTTGATGAGTTCCATTTTCAAACCCTTCCTTAGAAAATTTTTGTTAGTATTATTTGATGATATACTAATCTATAGCAAGTCTTGGAAGGATCATGTTCAACACGTTGACAGGGTGCTCAACCTATTGAAGGACAAACAATTATATGCAAAAAGTTCCAAATGTTTCTTTGGAGTATAAGAGGTGGAATATTTGGGTCATATTGTATCTCATGAAGGTGTTAAGGTAGACCCCAACAAAATTAAAGCCATTAAGGAATGGAAAATCCCCACATCCATAAAGATCTCCTGAAGATTTCTCGGGTTGACAGGGTTAGTACCAAGTTGTTAAGAATTATGGGAAAATAGCAGCACCTCTAACAATATTATGAAGAAAGATTCGTGGTTAATGGACTCTAGAAGACAAAGGCCTTTGAACATCTTAAAGAGGCAATGTGCCAAGCACCGTCTAGCTACGTCGACTTCAACAAAAACACTTATAGGAACGTGATGCCTCAGAAAATGAATTGGTGTTGTTTTAATGCAAGAAGAAAGACCCATTGCTTTTGAAAGTCGTCCAATCAAAGGAAAGTATTTACACAAAGCTATTTACGAGAAGGAAATGTTGGCAATACTACATGCACTTAAGAAATGGCGACCATACCTAATGGGAAGAGACTTCAAGGTAAAAATGGATCATGATAGTCTTAAACACTTTTTAGAACAAATATTATCTTCAGAAGAGTACCAAAAAAGGCTCACAAAGATGTTGGGTTATGACTTTAAAATCATCTACAAAAAAGGGAAGCAAAATGTTGTGGCAGATGCACTCTCAAGAACAAATGAGGATGTGGAAGCATTGCTTGGTGCCATATCTATTATCCAACTAGATTGGATAAACAAGGCAAGGGATGGATGGAAGCATGATGAAGAGGTGGTGGAACTCATTCAAAAGCTACAACAAGATCCTAGTGCATTTGATACATTTAGCTGGAAAAATGATTCATTATGGTGCAAAGATCGCTTATACCTATGTAAGAATTCCAAACTCAAACAAAATATTCTTATGGAATTGCACGCCTCTCCCTTAGGAGGGCACTCAGGATTTTTACAGACTCACAATAGGGTTAGAAAGGATTTTTTTTTGGGATGGCCTTAAATCTAATATTCAAAAGTTTGTGGTGGAATGTTTGGTTTGCCAACAAAATAAAGTTGAAAAAATTAAGACCTTGGGTCTACTACAACCTTTATGCATTCCAAGTCAACGTTGGGAGGAGGTTTCAATGGATTTTATCACAGGATTACCCAAATTCGAAGGGAAGAGTGTCATCATGGTGGTAGTTGACAAAATTACCAAGTATATACACTTTTGTGCATTATCTCATCCATTTAAAACCAGTACAGTTTCTACTGCATTTATGGAAACAATTCAAAAGCTACATGGAAACCCAAAGATTATTGTAAGCGACAGACATCCCATCTTCACTAGAAATTTTTGGAAAGAATTATTTTCTTGTCTTGGTACTAAATTAGCTCATAGTTCATCTTATCATCCTCAATCTGATGGGCAAACTAAGATGGTAAACAAATGTTTGGAAGGATATCTTCATTGCTTTGTATCTGATAAACAGATCACACATTGGGTCAAATGGTTGCCTCTCGCTGAATGGTGGTATAACACTTCCTTCCATACTTCAACAAAAATGACCCCATTTATGGCACTTTATGGATATCACCCACTATCCATCACATCATATTTAAAATAAAATCCTAAGGTTCAAGTAGTGGAAGATCACATCGAGAATCAACAACAAGCTCTCCAACTCTTAAAGGATAACCTCACCTTGGTGCAAAATAGAATGAAACAACAGATAAATTGACATTGCAATGAAAGAAGTTTTGATGTAGGTGATTGGGTATTCCTACGGCTACAACCATATAAAAAAATGTCCCTCAAGCAAGCTAAGAAGGATAATAAATTATCACCAAAGTATTATGGTCCATATAAGGTGTTGCAAAAGATAGGTACAATGGCATACAAATTGGAGCTTCATGCAGCTTCCCGAGTGCACCCAGTTTTCCATGTTTCATGCTTAAAGAAGGTTATAGGTGACAAGCTCCCAGTTCAAACAATATTGCCAAAACTTGATGAGGAAGGAAAGATCATATTGGAACTTGAAGCAGTTAAAGAAATAAGAACTCGACAGCTACGAAATCGATCAATTTCAAAGTATCTCATCAAATGGAAGAACTTACCCATTGAAGATTCCACATGAGAGGATGAGAATTTTTTACAGAAGCATCCAAAACTACTCAAGCGTTGAGGACAACACTTTTTTGAAGGAGAGGGGCATGTTAGGTCCCTATAATACTAGTGATTGCCCCATTACTTTTGTCATTGTATCCATTATTGCCATTGTTGTGACCCTATTGTCCCCATATTGTTATTATTGTGTACTCCAGAAACCCACTGTTGTTATTTATGTGGCCTTATATTATTATGGTTAGGCTAGCTTAGGTTATATTGTGACCCCTTAGACTCCTATATATAGAAAGGAGGTTTTGTCATTCGAATCATCCAAGAATTATTCATTTGTTTAATGTAAAGGAGGTTGCCCCCTCGAAGAGGCTTATTTCTAAGGCGTTCATATATCTTTTCTATCTTTCTGTGAGCTGGTTTCATAATAGGTCTGTGGTCCACTATCCAGGTCATTTATCAACTCTCCAACAAGCACCACAGTGACTCAGATTTCCCTGTGCAGGTGGTTTATCAACTATATTGTAACACACCCCTTTCACTACCTAGATCCCATATTAAGGGTAGAAGGGTGCATTACTATCATAGACCTAACCTCCATCGTCATGTCATGGAAATGGGGTCATAAAATTCCTCATTTTTCAACTACCTTAAAGCTAGAAAAAAATGACACCATAACATTCGTCTCGTCGAGACCCTTCTAGCGATAAAATTTTTTCCCTGAACTGACTTACAAATCAAAACATATGACCGTTTAAAGTTAGGCCCATTAAACTTGCCACATCAACAATAACCCCCACGTGTGACCCATGTGACATCTCATGTGGTGCCTACGTGGTTGCTCTGGCATTGTGGACAAATCCACATGGAACAACACACTTGTGTATAGTTGGTAGTTAACCAATTTCACCAAAAACATAAGGTATGACATTGGTCGGAGCCCTTACCCCGACTTAGATGATTGGATAACAAACTCGACTAAGCTATCGGCCCGACCTGCTCCTAGGCCCGACCGACCCAAGCTCAAATAGTCGATAGGTACAATTTAATTCTAGTCCCAATCTGCCTAGCCTGACCAACTAATTAGACCCCAAACATAATGGGTCCCATAGGTGATTATTGACCTGTTTGCAAGGCTTTATACTTAGAATTTTTTTATGAATTTCTTCCTAGTTTTACATAGGCCTTAGTCATTCCAACTCTCCTTCCTAAGAACATGAAATTCATGATTTCATAATAATTCCTAGTGCATCGAGGCCATGAAATTCATTAAGCATTGTACTATGGCAATCAACCAAACTAGCTGAAGAATGCATAAAAAGTTTAACAATGAAACTTAGAAAATAATATGTACCGGAAGGTACACTCAGCGAATGTGCATTCAAGTGCATTTTATCATAACCACAAGGAATTTAAGTAACTCCTACCCACAAAATAAGAATGAATTTCCTTCAATCGACTAGCTCATGTACTTAGAGAAATTAGTTGGTCACACACACAATAATTCATGATGGTGACCATAATCATCAAACTTCACCATTAAGCACAAAGATATTACCCTCTCTTTAGGACTGTAATATCACTGAGATTTAGAAACTTAAACATATACAAGTATTCACAACCATTCCTCATAGATTTATATACGGAGTTCAACATCCGACATCCACTTAGAAAATCATATTCTTTTTCATCATTATAAACATTTAACCAATGCAAATAACATGTACATGTCATTTAAGCATGAGAAACTTAAGTAAATACTTATCTTATGTAGCAAAACAAATTGGAAACTGAGATTGGGACCTCAACTCTCCACCCAACCATGGATGAGATGCAACCAATTGTTTCTTGCAGTTATCACCCCCAAGCTAGATTCTAGAGCTTGCTGATGAGTGCTTTAAGATAAACAATCAATAGTATCAACAAAAATAGGGTGTCCCAAGACTACACCACCTTCAACCACTAGTAATATAAATTGTAACACACCCCCTTACCAATCTAACCCAAGGGATATGGTTGTTAGATTACCCCACTCTCATGTCACAATTATAAGAATCAGGTAAGCATTCTTTTTTCATTTTGTTGGTCTCTGCTCCACATAGAGTATTGACATGGAATGACCTGCAATTTCTAGGCTAGCATGGGATAGGGTTTTTCCCACTGTATAACTGATCCAAAATGGATCCTAAAAAACTCTAAGTCTTCGTATACATAACTATCAGAAACACTATCGCATGGGGAAAACATTAAGAAATGGCAGAAAACACTATCACAGAAGAAAAAATCACGAAGAATGGAGGAAAACATAATAAAGCGAAGGGTCAAACAGTGTTGCACAGGAGTCGTCGGATCGGGCAGATCAACGGTCCAGATCAAATCAGCATATAGCAATTGGCAAAGGTCAGTGGGAGATATCAAAGGTAGTCGTATGAAAATAGCGATAGCGATCAGCATGAGTCAATGAGGACCGTCGATCGAGTGCACAGATCAATGGTTTAGATCTGCTTGCAATATTGCATCGCTAAAACACAAGGAGGACTTAACGCGTGGCCCAAAGACTATGCGATATGCGATTGCGATATATCACATTGCAATATCACATCGCAACTATATAAGGGGTGATACCAAATGCTAGCGACCATGCGATACGCCGATGTGTTGATAGTTGATAAGGCCGATAAGAGCGATCGACAATCAGAGATCGGGGAAGATATGCAACATGCGATAAAGTCGGACCCGAAAGGGTTTATAGATGCGAATTAATATATTTTGAGTTTTGATATAGAGCCATTTATTGGGTTTTTCTATTTATTTGGGGTTTTTCCATTATAAACTCAAATACCAAGGAAATCGCGATTTGCGATGTAACAACGGACTCGATGGGATTATGGGTCGGACTTGATATTTTTTGAAGTCTGGCTTGGCATGTTTTTCACTATTTTTAGTGTATTTCTATGTGTAAATAGAGAAACGTGTTCCTGGGGATTTCAACTGTGCCAGTGGTCCTTTCCATTTAAAAATAGGTGGCCACCATACCCGAGAGTGTTCCACAATGATTGTTTAACGCTCAAAATGGATTTGAACCAACAATGATCGGGAGCCAGAGAGCCTGAAGAGGGATACAAATCGACAACACCGATAGGATTAAAGGCCATCTGTTGATAGAACAGATAGCTAGAGAGCCAGAGAGCCAGAGAGGAAGTCAGAGGCTAGAGATAATTTGAGACGGAACAGTTGATCAGAGGCACTAAGAGGGGGAGTCTGTGCACTCTTTAGACTCAAGCTTTTCAAGTATCCCTGTGTAATATCACTGTCTGTGTGTTGAGACTTGGGTTGAGCTCACACTTGTAATATTTTTTTCTCAAAGGCTTAATAGAGAGGCCGCCACTAAAAGTTGGACCAGGAGACATAGCCAGGAAGTTTGGTGAGCTCCTTGATTATTTGCTGTGTTGATGTGTGTATGTCTGTTATGTTTTTTGACTGCATTATCTATATTATTCACAATCTTTTCGATCCATTGCACTAAGTAATATAGGCATTCCTGCGCATGAGTATGTAATACCTTAATATTGATTTAAGATCTAGTTTTTAGATCAAGTGGTATCAGAGCAACTAGTTTTGGTTTTGTTAAGGTTAGACAAGCTTGTGCTAGATTTTGAATGCTAACTAGATTAAAGCTCGGACTAGGAGAAGATGAACTTGTTGATGCTAATCTAGAGATTGGAAGAGTCTATTCTCAAAGGAGAATGGTAGAATAAACTCCATTGGGATTAGAATCTCAATTTATGGAAGGTTTTAAGGCCATGCAAGCCATGGTGGAAGAGATGTATCTGGAGTTTAAGAAGGGTCAAGGTGAGAGCCCCTCAACACCTAAACCAGACAAAGGAGTAGAGAAACATTTTCTAGTTTCCCATCCAGAAGGCAAAGGAAAAGGAGAAATGCCTTCTCCACCATCTCCTCCATCATCAACTTCATCATCCTCATCATCTTCTTCACATAAAACTAGCCTTGATAAGAAAAATAAGAAAACTTCTTTGATTAAATTAGATGTGAAGTTTGATTTGCCAATTTATGATGGAGAACTAAATGAAGAGAAGCTAGATAATTGGATAAGACAGATTGATGTATATTGCAGGGTGTAGAACATTGATTCAGAAAGGAGGAAGATTTAGCTGGCTAGCCTTCGACTTGGAGGAACTGCGCTAGTATGGTGGGAAGGCAAGACACAAGCTGATCTGCAAAAACATGGTAAAATTGTTTATACCTGGAATGAATTTGTTTTTGCTATCAAAAAGAAATCCTATCCTTTAGCTTACATGCAGCAGACAATGATGAGTTGGTAAAATCTTCGCCAGTTGAAGGGTCAGAGTGTACAAAGTTATACTCAGGAATTCAGGAAAAGAGCTTTAACTCTAGGTGTATCCTTGGACTCACCTAAGACTTTATTGAAGTATATAGGTGGTGTGCATGGTTATTTAGAGCATATTATACTCATTTTTAATCCCACTAGCTTAGATGATGTATCAGTTTAATCCACACATCTAGAAGCTAGAGGAAAGAATGTAAACCCATAGGTTGGGGGAACATCTAAATATTCTGTAAGCAGGAGCAAGGAAAAGAAGAAACTGAAATGGAAGGAGAGGAAAGAAAACACTGTATATAAGGATAAACCTTCATGCACTCATTGTAAGAAAGAAGGACATGATGAGGCACATTGCTGGCTTTGCATCCAGAACGGAGACCTAAGAAGTTCGGTGGAAGAAAGGAGAAAAAGAATGCTGCAGATATTCAACAAGACTTGGCATCAAATTCAGGTGATGAAACAACAGTTACAGTCACAGGTATTAAAGGTAAAGATTTTGAAGCATCCACAAGTAATTCTGCACAATCTTTTGATAATGAAAATAATGAGAGAGAAAGAAATGAGATTTTTCGTATTAGAGTAATTTCCAAGCATAATAAGATTGATACTTTGTTTGATAGTGGATCACAAGTAAATTTGATTTCTGAAACAATTGTAAAGAAGTTGGGATTACAAACAAAACCTCATGAGAATCTATATCCATTAGGTTGAGTGTGTGATAAAACAAAGCTACAAGTAACGAGACAATGTAAACTTAGGTTTGCTATTGGATTGACATTTGTAGATGAGGTTGAGTTAGATATAGTTCCATTGGATATATGTGGTATTGTTTTGGGAAGTCCATACTTGTATGATAGGAAAGCTATTTTCTATAGAGCTAAAAATAAGTATCAACTCACTAAAGATGTAATGGAATATATTGTAAGAGCTCATAAACTCAAAGGTAATTATTCTCTCACAAACTCAGGACAGATTAAAAGAATTGTGAATTCAAGTAAGTAGTTTTTACTAATCGTTGTAAAGGCAAAGGATCCTGAAAAATCCAATGCATTTGAAGGCTGTGATTCTAAACAGAAAGCTGATTTAGTTAAAGTTGTTTCAGAGTATGATGTTCTATTTCAAGAACCAAAAGGTCTGCCACCCAAGCAAGAAATAGTACATGATATTTGTTTGCAACAAGATGCTCCATTACCTAACATTGGAATGTACAGGTTATCAGCTTTAGAGAATGCAGAGATAAAGAAGCAGGTACAGGAGTTTCTCGAAAAAGGGTTTATACGACCAAGCACATCACCATGTGGATCTCCAATCGTGCTGGTGAGAAAGAAAGATGGTTCATGGAGAATGTGCATTGATTATAGAGCACTAAATAAAATAACGATCAATAATCATTATCCTCTTCCTCGTATTGATGATCTATTAGATCAATTGAAATAAATAGTTTAATTTTCTAAGTTAGACTTGTGAAGTGGCTATCATTAGGTCAGAGTTGCAGAACAAGATGCATGGAAAACTGCTTTCAAGACAAAGCAAGGGCTATATGAATGGCTAGTTATGCCTTTTGGCTTAACTAATGCTCTTGCTACATTTATGAGAGTTATGAATGATGTACTCAGACTTTTTATTGATGATTTTGTAATTGTTTATTTAGATGACATTCTTGTTTTTAGTAAGACATGGGAAGACCATGTAAGGCAGGTAAAGCAGACTTTAGATGTTTTAAAAAGAGAAAATCTCTATGTAAAACTGTCAAAATGTGAATTTGGCAGAACATCATTAAATTATTTGGGTCATATTATAGGGGGTGGTAATTTGAAGATAGATCCCTCTAAGGTTGAAGTCATTGTGAATTGGCTTAAACCCAAATCTGCTACAAAGATTAGGAGTTTCCTAGGGGCAACAAAATACTGGAGAAAGTTTATTGCTAACTTTTCCTTGATTACAGCTCCATTACATGCTTTAACAGGATTGAAATAGGTGTTTAAGTGGGGAGGCAAACAACAAAAAGCCTTGGACACCTTAAAAGAGAAAATTAGTACAACACCAGTACTAGCACTTCCAGATCTTCAACATCCATTTGAGATTGAGACAGATGCCAGTGACTATGCCATGGGAGCAGTGTTAATGCAACACGGTAAACCCATATGCTATCATTCTGAGACATCTACTTCTGCAATAGTTAATTATCCCACATATGATAAAGAATTGTATGCATTAGTACAAAGTGTGAAAAAGTGGAAACATTACCTAATGGGTAAAGAAACAATAATACGTACAGATCATCAACCACTTCAATATTTACACTCACAAACTAAATTACAACAATCAAGACATTATAGGTGGATGGGTTTTCTACAATAATTTTATATTGTCATCACATATAATAAGGGCATACACAATAAGCTTGTAGACATGTTATCAAGACTAATCATAAATGCATCTACTATACTTAAGTATAAATCAGTAATGCATGAAAGTTACATTGAACAATATGCTCAAGATGTATATGAAACTTTAAGTCATGGCAAACAAGTAGAAGAATTGGATTATTATGTAAAGGACCAACTCTTATATCATTTGGGAAAGTTATGCATTCCTATTATAGCTCCAATTACCACCCTTGGTATTTGTGATGCTTGGTTTATGGCCTAGGGCAACCCCTCCTTCCAAAATTGGTCCAAATATTTTAAAAACAATGTTTTACTCCTTGTACGCTACTTTTCCCTATGATAAAAGCCTGTACATGCGGGTTAGTTAATATTGAACCTGCGTATATGTGTTAAGAAACTTAAAAAAATTAAATTTCCTTAACTATGGGCAGAGTTCACCAGTTTTACTTGTTGATTACCTCCTAGTGCCCATGGCCCAACTGCTCCCAACTGTTTCCCAACTAAAAAACTAATTGGGAGAAGTATAAATAAGACTTCTATGGGAGGCCTTAGGGAGGAGAGAAGAGATAGAATTACTATACTAAGATTATCCCTTGACCAAGTCTGAAGTATCCCTGTGCTTCAAGAACTTCCCTAAGTTCAAGAAACCCTTGTTTCCTTGAGTGTTGATATTCTCCCACTTGCTTGAGATATCATGGTATTGGTTATGGAAGCAGGCTATTGAAGACTGGGATTGGACGGACCTGGAGGACGGTTTTGCTTGGAGCTAGAAGAAGAAGACTCAAGTGAACTCTTTCCATGTTTATTATAGTTTTCTACAATAAAAAGAAACATTGTCTTGTTCTTGAGATTGACCTTGTTTATGCATTAGATGTTGTTGTAATTCATGTATGAATGATTATTTTGATGTATAACTAACCATTTGCTTATATGATATAAAGTTGATTTCATTAAAATTCTTTATCTATATGCTGCTATGTATGTTCGGATTGGTTGATTTGCAAATTCAAAGATCATCAGGAGTTGTAGAGGGTCTGAACCCTGCTAGAACTACCCAAATGAAGGACATCCGGGTATGTTCATCCATGCATAGTTTGTTTAATTAAGCATGTTTCCTGAGTTGTATGCATGTTTCTTGCTGTAGATTACTCTTGCTCTGTTGGGTTTCTGACCCAAAGCCCTAGGGTACTTATTCCTGTAACAATTCCACAAACTGAAATAATTAACATAATTTGAGAAGCATATACTTCTCTACTATCAGGTCATTTTGGTGTAAGTAAAATAGTTGCACAGTTGCAAAGTTTCTGTTATTGGCCAAGAATGCATGAGACAGTTTCTAGATATATCAAAGGGTGTACTATGTGTGCTACAAGCAAGCCCAGTAATAGAAAATTAGGCTTGTACACTCCATTTCCAATAACTTCTCATCCTTGGGAAAGTGTTTCCATGGAATTTATTGGGGGATTGCCAAAATCTAGAAAAGGTCATGATTATTTGTATGTTGTTGTGGATAGGTTCAGTAAAATGTGTATTTTGATAACTTGTAACAAGCAGGTTACAACTGAACAAATAGAAAAATTGTTCTTTCAGAATGTGTGGGTTTATTTTGGGTTACCCACTTCTATTGTATCTGATCGAGATTCTTGATTTGTTGGGAAGTTTCAGTCAAATCTATGGGAGTCGATGGACACCAGGTTGAAGAAGAGCACATCATTTCATCCACAAACATATGGTCAGACATAAGTGGTCAACAGGACAATGATCCAGTTGCTCAGAGGCTATTGCAGCAAGCATCCCAAGCTGTGGGATGAGCACTTGTGCTATGTGCAACATGCTTACAACTATGCCAAACACTCTTCTACTCAGAGATCTCCTTTTGAGACTTGTTTTGGTTTTATACCAAAGTCTCCCTTGGATTTTGTCTTTGGTAAAGACATAATAGTTTATGGACATAGTGATGTGGACAAAGCAACCAAGTTCATTGAACAAATCCAGGAAATTCACCAAGCAATATAGGAACAACTGGAAAGAAGTCAATCCAAGTACAAGGCCAGACATGACAAGCATCAAGTTGAGCATAGTTTCCAATTTGGTGACCAAGTCTGGCTGTACATCAGCAAAGACAGAATGCAGAGTGAAGGTAAGAAGCTAAAACCAATAAGGTATGGACCTTTCAAGATAGTTGATAAAATTGGTGAAAATGCTTTTCGCCTTGATTTGCCAGCTTATATGCAGATCTATTCAGTCGTTAATGCAGAAAACTTGAGATTGTATGAACCATCAATGATTGAAGATCCTGAAGAGTGAAGTTAGTTTCCTTCTATTGAGGATATGTTGCCTAAATATCTCAATGAGTTGCAGGAAGACACAGTTCTAGATAGGAAGGTAAGAACTACACGTTGAGGGGATGTTGAGTACTAGAGGATAGGACTCAAAGGTTCAAATCCAATCAAGGAACGATGGATAGAAATTGGACAGGTGAGCGAGTTGTATCCTCACTTGATCGATGCCTAAAAACCAACTTTTGGTGGTCCAAATTATTTCAGTGGGAAGACTTGATCCAAAATGGATCATAAAAACCTCTAAGTCTTCATATACATAACTATCAAAAACATTATCGCATGGGGAAAACATTAAGTAATTGTAGAAAACACTATCGCAGAAGAAAAAACCACGAAGAATGGCGGAAAACAGAGTAAAGCGAAGGTTCAAACAGTGCTGCATAAGAGCCGTCGGATCAGGCAGATCAACGGTCCAGATCAAATTGGCATATCACAATCGGTAGATGTCAGTGGGAGATATCAGAGGTAGCCGTATGAAAATCACAATAGTGATTAGCGCGAGTCAACAAGGACTATCGATCGAGTGCGCAGATCAACGGTCTATATCTACTTGCAATATCGCATCGCTAAAACACAAGGAGGACTTAACCCATGACCCGAAGACTATGTGATATGCAATTGTGATATATCGCATCACAATATCACATCACAACTATATAAGGGGTGATACCAAAGACCAATGACCATGTGATACGCCGATGCACCGATAGCCGATAAGGCCGATCGAAGCGATCAGCAATCGGAGATCGGGGAAGATATGTGACATGTGATAAAGCCAGACCTGAAAGGGTTTATGGATACAAATTAATATATTTTGACTTCTGATATAGAGCCATTTGTTGGGTTTTTCTATGTATTTGGGGTTTTTCCGTTATAAACCCAAATACAAAGGAAATCGCGACTTGCGACTTGCGATAGCATATAACAATGGACCCGATGAGATTATGGGTCAGACTTGATATTTTTTGAAGTCCGACTTGGCGTGTTTTTCACTATTTTTAGTGTATTTCCCTGTGTAAATAGAGAAATGTGTTCCCAAGGATTTCAACTGCGCCAATGGTTCTTTCCGTTTAAAAACAGGTGGCCACCATACCTGAGAGCGTTCCACAATGATTGTTTAATGCTCAAAAGGGATTTGAATGGAAAACAGAGGGATACAAACCGACATTGCCGATAGGCTTAAAGGCCATCCGATGACAGAACAGGGAGCCAGAGAGCCAGAGAGGAGGTCAGAGGTCATAAATAGATTGAGACATAATAGTTGATCAGAGGCACTGAGAGGGGGAGTCTAAGCACTCTTTAGACTCGAGGTTTTCGAGTATCCCTATGTAATATCATTGTCTGTGTGTTGAGACTCAGGTTGAGCTCACACTTGTAATATTATGTTCTTAAAAGCTTAATAGAGAGGTCGCCACTGAAAGCTGGGCCAAGAGACGTAACTAAGAAGTCTGGTGAAATCCTTGATTATTTGCTGCGTTGATTTGTGTATGCTTGTTATGTTTTCTGACTGCATTATCTATATTATTCACAATATTTTCTATCAGTTGCACTAAATAATATAGGCATTCCTACACATGAGTCTGTAATAACTTAATATTGATTTAAGATCTCATTTTCAGATCAATAACACAAGTGACAAATGCACTCAACATATCTTTCTGGTAGATTAATCCTGTTAATGTCACGGTCTTTGTCCATAATCATTTGCTTTTATTAGATAATTTGACATTTTGTATATGAACGAGGATTATTGGTCATAATATCATAGATGGAATTTTATTTTGGTATTTTACCTATATCAATTCATGTTTACAAGCCTTCTTGGAAGAAAATTATAGGCCAAAAGGATGACCGAAGGAAATGAACACTACCATGTATAAGTTGCTGATATATTTTCCAAAATTTGCTGACATTACAGTGGCATGATGCTCATAAATGCGACTCAAAATGGGGCATAAAATTACCTATAGATTTGGCTAAATCTATATTTCATCATCGAGAGTTCTATTCCATGTAATACCCTATTGCGATAGCAAATAAGGGCTTGATTACATGGTGAGGTCATGTTCACATCTCTCCTTTTATGATTGAAAGGAATGTGAGTTTAATTGATTATTAAACATCAAAACTTGCAAATGGTGACACTGTTGCCACCATCTATGCCATTGTAAGAAAGTATAGGATGGCCCACATATAGTGGGCATGTTGTTGAGCCTGGCCCAATCCATGATAGGCCTTAGTGAGATGTGTTTTGTAGAATAGTAGTCTACCATAACTGGTAGCACTGACCATACCAACCAGATTTAGTTGTTAGAGCTTGCATAAAGCATTGAGGGTACTTAGAACCCCAACCACCATAAACTTTTTATGCACATGATAGCTAATAGAAAACTAGATGAATCTTGATAGGTTTCACCTTGGTAGGCATTGAGAGTTGCATCATCACTTTAGCAACCCCTTCCAAAAGTGGCCTTTGAGGTTCCCAATTTGTAATGACACTAATGCACTTAAGAGTCCCATTGACTTGTTTATGGTCACTCTTCTGGATATTAATAAAGATATTAGTTATCTTATCTGGTCACCAAATGTACCAAAGTAGCTATTTGAACTGTTCTCCGGTGGAGTTTTGAGGGTTAGTTGGTTCAAACATGAAAATACTAGAATTCAAGATGAATACATTAGTGACCTACAATATAATTATCCAACTCATCTATTGATGCATTTTGTGTTGGGCATTGAAATTTTTGTAGAATAATTAGGCATTAACAAAGGAACCAAATAATTTGGCTCTTTCCCTAGTCCATCAGGTTATTTATTCAAGCTATTTCAGGACACTAAAGAGCTTGTGATATGGATTCTGGAGTATTCCCTTTGACAGAAAATAACACTTTTAGTTTGGTTAATTTATTTCTGCCATCTGTACCTGGCCTTATTTCTATAAATATACATTTGATCTCTCATTTTCTTTCAACAGATGGCCAAAACTTCAAAAGAGTTATTTAAATCATGATATTTTCATGATAGAATAAATATAATAATTCAACGGGAACTTGAACACTAGCAAAGGAGCTAGTCTCAAGAAAAACAAAAATGTTCATGAAGAAGACTTTTTTTAGTAAGAATGATAGAATTCCCAAGGTTAGAACTTAGAATTCTCTTGCTTCAGTATATTGCCTATTGAGATATAACAATAAAAAAAGTAGAATGTATAGGGTAATATCGCTACACTATATGCAAAAATATTGCGATAAAAATTAGAATAAACATGTTCAAGAAATATAGCTCAATGCTTGAAAGCTGGAACAATTAGCTCCATTCTCTCCATCTTAGTTGCTGGTTGCCAAATCTATACAAAACAAGATTGATGGGCCTCCAAATTAGACACAATTTGAGGCCCATCTAAACTTTCTTAGGCACATAAGGGCTATATTAAATCTCTCCTTATACACTTAATAATGTTTTTTAGCTTTAGTATATTCTTAGGAAGGTTTAAAGATAATTGTTTATTATGTTCTTAATATTATTTAAATTTGCAAAATATTGAGAGAATTTTGAGAAAATTCTAAATGAGTGAATTTTGAGTAAATTTTGAATGAGAGAATCTAGGGACTTGTTCCTTGCCAATATATTAATGGAATATTATGAAATTATTGATCATATTTTGGAGCTCCATTTATTGATAAAATGTAGGTATGTGTTCCCCACCAAAAGAGGATCTTGAGCTTCGTTGGCTTATAGAGGATCTTTCCTCGTTGGAATTTGAAATCAATCAAGGAACTAGATCCACAATTTTAGGGAATTGGAGGGAAACAATCCCCCTCTTCAAGGAGGCTACCCATCAAGTCTTTTTGTATAAATAAAGGGACATAGTATCCCAATGGAGAGTTTGAGTTAGTGGAGAATAAATTTTGAGGAGTAGCAAGTTTCTTTGTCTATTATTTTATTATGTATTATTTTGACAGTGAATGAAATGTGTCTTATTTTCAGCATGATCCATCGGCCTGAGTCCTCTTGGGTTAGGTCCCAACCTAGAGGCTCTAGTATCTCTCCTTTATGTATTTTATTCATGCATCTTCTTTCTTGTATCTAGCTAGTAATATTTCCTTTCTTTTTGAGTAGAATTTGTTAATGAGAAAGTTGCTTGTGCATGTCCATCCATCACCTCTCTTGTGGGAAGCGTGGTTTTAGATATTATGTTGGAAAGCCAAAAGGATAGTTAATTTCTTGTTTGAAATAGTTGGATCTTGAATTAGTTTCCTTTTTCATCTATGTTTTCTTCCATTAAATCATTTGTTTAGTAATCTTTTCAAGCATCAAAATAACAATCTATCTTGTGTGCAGGTCAGGGTATGGGTTTTCAGGGTTGAGAATTGTCAATTGCACTTGTCATTCCATCACCATCACTTTCCTTCCTTCCTGAAAAACCTCTTCAAGTAGACTGTTTACATAGATTTCTTTTCATATTTTTTTAGAGGCTATCATGTGCATATCTCCTTGTGCAATATGGGACCTTGAGGAGAAATAGGCTTGGAAAGGGCTTCATACACCCTTCCCCTACCTTATCCCACCATCTATTGCCTTCATAACACTTTTTAAGCCCACATATTGCATTAAGATATGATCCTGTAGCAAAATAGGATAATCCTGTAGTACTCTGTCCTGATCCTGTATCACTATGAAGAAAGCCTCCAAATGCATTCTTATTCACTCCAAAACACTCCTTACCACCAATAGGCACTCCATAATTATCATAAGACCATAAAGATAAATAAAGTGGATTCATAGACCTAGTAGGAACTTTTCTTGGTTAATAAATAAATAGGCAATCATTCCCAACAACCCTGTAGCAAAACAATACTAATTTTTTGCCATTTTTTACCATGTGTTAATGAGGATATTTTGAGATTATTATAAATGCATTTAGTCTTAAAAAAATTCTATTTAATAACAAAATTTACCCCATAGCATTTACACTTGATTAGGTTAGGCATTTGGTAGGTTAACTAGCTCACTAGTTTTAGAATTTATGGGCTTTAGAGTAGTAATTTTTTTGCTATTTTTTAACACATCTTAACAAGGGTACTTTTGAATGATTCAATTTGTATTGGAGCCTTATTACATCCTAATTAATAAAGAGATTCACCCCATCTCATTTACATTTGATTTTATTGGGAATTTGGCAAGTTAACTTGAGCAACAAACATCATGTAGTAATCCTGTAACAATGTTGTAGTAGTTTGTTTTCAAGATCTTCCTTGCCCGTATTCACTCCAAATTTTTGGTAGAAGTAGATCTATAGCCTATGAATGATACGAGACTACTTTGGTTGAGATGAGGCTTGGTTAGATTTCCATTTAGATCTTACATTACTTTCTTCTTGAATGTTGATTTCTGCAATTAGTCTAGATTTCCTTTCCGCAATTTACTTTATGAAAAGTGTGATTTCCTTCTTGCAAGAGTAATATAGGAATTTTCCCTTCCTACAAAATAGAATAAATTTCCTTTAGTGTCATTTAATTTCTATCAAGATAGATTAGATTTTCTTAGTTGTTATTATGCTTTACATTTTTGCAATTAGAATAGATTTCCTTTCCTTTCCAGCAAAAGTAGAATAAGTGTGCTTATTGTTATTGGTGGCTTACCTAGATTGTTGCTCATTTGAAGTTGCTTCATTGTTACATTTCACTTGCATCAAAGGGAGTCAAACTAGGAAGAGGAAGGTGTCTATTTAACATACAATGTCGACGCCTCTTAATTTTGTACAAACCCTGGGTTGATAATTTAATTCGATAGCCTCAGGAGTTGCAACATTCTTGTTGCAATACTGGGGCTCATCAAATACCAACAAAGAAATCAATTTTTATCCCATTTTGAGAGAGATTTAAACTTGTTTCTCATTTCAATACTAATTATTTCCATAGGGAACATCCAAACCATGATTTTTCGATATATTCTTCTTGTCATTCTAAAGCACATTAAAATAAAAAGACAAAACTATCATGTGGGATGAAATAATGTTTTAAAGTGAAATACACATGGATAAAAAATAAGGAAACATCCATCATCATTGGCACTGTAAATGCATACTAAATCCATTCACAGAATCCTAGAGTGGCCTTTATCATTTAAATTTATGGTAGTATATCCTCATAAATCTAATAAAATGGATGACTGGTTCATTAACAAATCACATTTGTCTTTTCAGAAAAAAAGTTGAATACCATTATCACTCCCATTTACTGCAATGAAATACACCCTAATGTCACAGGCACATCTATTTGGTGGGGAAGAATTCAACCTCTATAAGCATTGCATGCTTGGCCCAATCAGGTTCAAGATATTCTTAAGACTCTAATTAGTTAAAACCCCCCCAAAAAATGCTCATTGCATGACCAACCATCATTTTTGGCACTTATATTATGATTATCCTTCTATAACTAGGAAAATCATAGCAATGGAGTATTTATTTTCTTATACAAACAATAAACTCACCCTGTGTTAGCATCCAATGCATTTAAGGTCCTAGTCATAGATCTAAAACTAAAATTAACCTCCTAGTTCTACCATTGGTCCAAAACCGAGAGGACACAAGGTTATGGCGACTCTCACATTTTATACACTCATTCCATAACATTTACTTATGGACATGGGACCTTACAGAAATCACCAAACATGCCTCATACCTAATAACATGGAAAAGAGAGGTGTTCCACATCCTGGGTGGACAAGGTCCCTCCATGATATGCGTTACTCATTTACAGGACATCCTATCTAGTAGAGTTTGGCTATTATGACAAGATATCCCATCCAGATATCCGAAAAATAACACATGAAATTTCATTAAATAATTTGTTTTATGGAAAAAGTACAAACATGTACCAATGTTGTTCTACAAATTCATATCTATTGATCATGAAGCTTGAGACAAAATGGCCACATGGACAAAGACTGTTCCAATGGATTTTACCAATTTTCCATCAAGTTTGCCCAAACAATGTCCAAAGGGTCCAAGGGAGATGGTATTCTTATTGTCTTTAGTCATAGAAGTCTTGAATGTCATAAGATATCGTGGTTGAGAAAAAAATAACACGTTCACCTCATGCTCCAATGCAAGTTGAGGAAACACCAAATGAAGATAGTCTCCTCGCTTCTCCAAAATCATTCACAATCTAGGTGAATGAAGGTGAAGGTGCTTTTGACATACACATTGCCGTTAGTCTGAATATATTGTAGTTCAGTCCATTTAGATGCTTCATTCAAAGTCACAGTTAGTAATGGATTTACTCTGTGTTTATCGTAAGTAAACCTACCTTTTGAGGGAATGGGTACTGGGATAGGTTACTTCATGCCCAAGTGTGCTTAGGAATTAGGCCTACAAGCTTGTAACCATTTCCTCTATTGCATAGGAATGTAGATCTAAGAAAACATGATCTATGACCCGAAGATTCAATTTTATTCAAGTTTGATATGTATTTACAGGAGGTTTATTATATGCACACACCAATATGAAACACACACAATACATTATAACCAACAACCATGATTCACCATACAAAAAGAGTCATAATAGGTATAAGAACATCAACCCATGGTATTAGTTCAGTTCGATTAAGATAGGCAAGAAGGTCTACAAAAAATTTACTGTGTGAGGTACTTATCTCAAATGAGAAAATGCGATTGAGTTAGGGATGAAATCTCTCCTCAAAACCTTAGGTAGACTGCAATTAAACCTTTCTCATGCAACTGCCACCCCCGAGAAAGACTCCAGGGTGTAAGGGGATTGCTTCAAGAATACAGTCAAAGCTCTATGCGACTGCAATATGGATACCATAAAAAAAAAATCATCTGTATGTGCACCCACACCATGCTTTTAGTATCATACACATTGCAGCCAAGTTCCATTGCCTCCTTTGCTGAGTGCTTCCCCCCCCCCAATTTTTTTATATCTCCACTAGTATTCCCTCCCTTTTTTTTCGATGGTTGTTTTTTTCAAGTCTGGCCTCATTTCCCTTGGCTGAAACATTACTCCAACTATCCTTTTCCCACTGATTTTTGTGGTGGTTGGCTTGGTCATCATTGGTCAATCTTGTAGCCCAATGATGCCCATGCCATTTGGCCTTTTTCCTTTTTCTTTCCATTTATCATGGGAAACATGTCTAGCTCATCCCTGGAATCAACTATCCCTTTCACTCAGCCCAAATTTAAATTATTTAATCCAAATTAAAATGAAAAAATGGTAATCAGGGTTGTCACAAACCCCTCCCCCTTAGGGGAACAATGTCCTCGGTTTTTAGTGACCATATACAATATAAAAGTGAAAGCTTGAATGATTGGACAAAGGTGATATGGAGATTTATATGTACAACTCATTTCATCTTTTACAACACCTCTTACATACATAGTGGCTTACCCAACAACTATGTAAGTATCACTTTATAAATTTATGCAACTACCCATGGCTGCCTTTTGCAATCTTTGTGTGCTCAATATATTTAGACCAACCCAAATTGTTCTCTTTCTCTGGAGTATTACCTACCTCCGATGTTTGGCATTGTTACCCTACGATCCTTGTTCCTTCAATGAATACTCCCCATCTCATTGTTTCCGGGCATATCCCCAATGTGCTTTTGATTCCAGCCAACTATGCTAATGACCAAAAATGAATTTATTTTTCATCATTCCCTTCTCTGCTTCCTAGTCCCTCGAGCAATCTAGTCACCCCTCCTTCCATGCTTCCTCACATCGGAGGGATCTCAAAACCAAGAACATCCCTTCCTCAATACTATCAATTGACCATTACATGCTTATGGAAATCAATAGGCATCATTGGTGTTGATGTCCCACAATGGCCTTGTCCCTCAAATATTTGGCTTTAACACACCATTGTTGTTCCATCTTGTGGCCAACTTTGTTCATCTGAAGTGAGAAGTCTCATGTCTATTCCTACATCATAGACACACAGATCCCATGAGACTCATCATAAAGAAAAATGTAATGAATGTAAATTATACCTCATTAGCATTCTATGGTTGTAGTGAAATTAAAATTTTCCATAATTCCTATAACAACCAAGTTAGTGTGTAAATAAAATCATCATAACTAAAACATATCATAAGGTTAGATAAAAAATCTAAGCTATCATAAATCATGCTCATAATTTAAGAATTTGGAAGATTAATAAAGTATTGGTACTTATCTTAATTTGATGGTTTCTACACATGGGGTTGATTGCCTATCCTAGAAAGCACCCCAACAATAACATGTCCTCCACAACCAAAGTGTCCATACAAAGTGGTTGTTCCAATGATCTAGGTACCCTCTAGACTATTGTCAAGATACCAATTGAACAATCATGCTTCTCTAGGGCTCCAGGTACCCTCCAGGCTAACTTTCCAGGTACCCACCCCAAAATAATGCTATTCCAAGCATCCTTCAGGTTAACTACACAAGCACCCACCCTAGAGTCATGATGGAATGATTTCCAAATCAAAAAGGGAATATAAAGGCTCAGCTTAACCCTTAACCGCATTCGCAACTATGGGCACTACCAAACCAGGTAGGCACTACCAAACCATGTAGTGTTCTGTCGACAAAAATATTGGGAGTCTAGAGGCTACCCTTCTTCCACCTAGATACAAAACATAGTACGCATGCCCAAACAAGTAACATACATATATACATATACATGTGGCACCATACCGCATACACATAACATTATTTGACATACACATATCACAAACACACATATGACATAGTACAACATATACACATTTATAAATATTCGACACATGTACATATAAACAAAGATTATACCTCCACCCTCAAATTAATATAGGTTTCCAAAACTTTGTTCGAGCTCCACCTATGTGTATTTTCCTTATCGTACTGTGTGCATCTATCTTTGAATTATATAAATCACTATTGACAAAACTTGTCAGTCAGAATGACATCCTCATATATACATGTGCATCAACATAATTATATATATAATGTATAAGCACATGTGCAACTAAAATTAGGGTTGAGAGAACTCCATTTTACCATTTTGTTTTCCATCACCTTTACGAACCCAACCAACCTACTTGGTTACCATATCACGTGGCACTTACCCTTTTATTTTGCATATGATTATTGTCATGTTTCTGCCAACTTGCCTCACGGTGTTCCATGTTACCCTGTTTTCCTCAACATTTTCTTCTCCATGTGAACCATACGTTGCCTCTTCCTTTTAAAGGCATGGATTCTTTCCACCAAGAATATTGTCGAACACCCCCCCCCCCCCCCCCCCCCCCACCCCAGATGTAAATTAAGGGACATTTATAAATCAACAAGCAATGCAAGATGAAAAAAAGGCAACATCGAAAAATGAAAAATAAATCCATAATTGTAGTCATCAAGGAAAAATCACACACAAACAACATGGCCATGCATGTCTGTTACACAGTATTTTGTCACGCCTCCTGCACTTCCTTGTGACATACCCTGAAGTGCCCAAAACATGATCATTATACATTATAATAATCCATCTATACAACTCAGTTCCCTCCTTTAAATTTGCTTGGAAAATCTCTAGAGCTTTCCATGAAGAAATGGCTCTTAAAACCCTAAAATGATGGTCATCGCTCTTATGAAGCTCAAAACCGCGATGATCCCCCATTGCACCATGTTAAGGAAGTGATGGCATCAATTTTTTCCCTTTAATACTCGTGATGGTCTCAAAAAGGAATTTTTCCAAAAGAGGATGAGAAGCTTCGTGATCTAGAAGCTTCTTGAGCGATGAGTTGGAGGTAGTTTTGCATAGATGAGGTCAAATCCTCTTAATTTGACCTTTTGATCTCATCCATATGAGATACCTCCTTGAGATGTGGGCCTAATCCTATTTTTTAAGGAGGCCTAACTCCCTCTCCCAACCTATAAATTACTCCTCTCCCATTCCCAAATGGTTGATCTATGTCTATTTGCACCCCTATGTTGAGCTTGTGCTTAGAGGCTATTCATTAAACTTGGAGATTGAGTGTTTGAAGAGTTTCTTGGCTTGGAATTGGATTACCACTCAAGGAGAGCCTTTCAACATCAAGGCTATGGTTGTAAGCTTCCCCTTTATTCTTTAAATAATAATATAACCACTGGTTCATCTTCCCAAAATATATATGTTCATGTATGTATTAGCTTGGCATTCCTTGACCAACTAAGTAGATTATTATTGGATTTTCTATTGGTTTTGGCATGATTTTTTGTCTCTTGATCACTTGTGTAGGTACATTTGTGTTGAAAGAAGAAGGAACAAGTCTGTGACACAAGCAGTTCGAGGATCTCAACAAAGGAAATCAGAATATCATCAGAGCAAGGTAGGCCATCTCTCTTGTTCTACTTTTCAATTATGATCTAGGAAGATGTCTAGTTGATTGTCACTGCAGTTGCTAGACTAACTCATTGGGATAGAGGGACCATCTCCATTCACAGAGAGGATTATCCTTGTCAACAAAATGGTGACTCCACTGGGGATTAACATGCTTTATTGTCTCTTGGTCACTTGTGCAGGTACATAAGCACTGAAAGAAGCAGGAACAAGTCCGTGACACAAGCGGTTTGAGGATCTCAACAAAGGGATTCAGAATAGCATTAGAGAAATGTAGGCCATCTCTCTTGTTCTACTTTTAAATTATGATCTAGGAATATGTCTAGTTGATTGTCATTTGAGTTGTTAGACCCACTGATTGCACTAGAGGGATCATCTCTGTTTGATAGCTAGCTTAAACGAAGGGATTTCACATTTGATTAGAAGAGTTACCCGCACCCCTACACCCAATAATTACCATTGGCCCATTTAATAAATGGGGCATTGATTTCATGACATGTAACCCTCGCTCGATTGGGGAGGCATGGTTATATCATCGTCGCCGTCGACTATTTTACGAAATGGGTTGAGGCAATGCCTACATATAATGCTTACGGTATTACTGCTGCTTAGTTCCTTTTTAACTACGTATGGAAAGTTTTGGTGTCCCTCAAGCTATCGTAATTGACCATGGATCACATTTTCATCAGCACATGATGGCAAAGCTAATTTCTCAGTTGGGTCTTCGACATGATAGCTCAACTCCTTATTATCCAAAGGCCAATGGCTAGGTTGAAGCAATCAATAAGGTTTTGACTACTATGTTTCAACGTACCATTGGGAAGCACATAAAGGATTGGAATTTAATGCTATTCTCAGCTCTTTGGGCATACAGAACTTCTACTAAGACGGCCACTGGATTCACTCCATTCTAGCTAGTGTACAGTTCAGAGGCAACTCTTCCAATCAAATGAAAAATCCCTTCACTTAATCTAGCTATCGAAATTCTTTCTGATACCTCCCCCGAAGAGGAACGACTATTGTATCTTGAGAGACTTGACGAGACTCGTCGCATTGTTGCGATGGTCATCGAAGCTCAAAAGAAGTGAGTCAAAGCTCATTTTGACCAAACTGTTTCTCCTCACACTTTTGTTGAGGGCAACTTGGTCCTTCTTTACTATCAAGCAAATGATAAATTGGGGGCATGCAAGTTTGAACCCATGTGGAATGGGCCCTACATCATTAAACATGTTTTACAGAAAGATGCCTATGAGCTATGTGATTATGAGAGAAATGCATTGTCACAACACCATAATGGGTTGTATCTCAAAAAGTATTATGCGTGAAATTCGTGTAATAACTTTTGTACATTAGTGTGTTAATTCATTAGTATGCATTTTTTATTTTTGTGTGTTTGTTTGCTTTGCAGACATATGTTTTTTTGCTTACTTTGTGTTCCACTCGGTTTGCAGATGTCATCAGGTCATTACATTGGTTTTGCTGATGGTGTTTATCGTAGCACGTAGAACCTCTCTTTCGTAGCATGGGTACTCTATGACGCTAATGGCGAGCTGATTAACTTACAAGGTATCCACCTTGGTCAAACAACCAATAATATTGCTGAATATAGTGTAGTTATTGAACTCTTGTCAGAAGTAGTTGCTCTTGGCATTAGGGATTTAGTTGTCAAGTTGGATTCACAGCTCGTTGTGTTATAATTAAACTATCATTACTGAGTAAGAAATCCACAAATATTGCGTATGTATCTACGTGTTAGATTGCTGGAAAGAAATTTTGATTACATTACATATCAATATATTCCACGTAATTTAAATACATTAACTGATAGCATGAGACCGTCCTGATCACTCGGCCTAGCAGTCGATGTACGTAGAGACTCCCAAAGTGTGTCTCTGCCAACGCAGTGGAACACCAATGATAGTGGCATAATATGGAACTCCTCGAGTTATTGCTTCCAGATTGCACTGCATCTCAGCTAAGGGGTTAGCCCCTTCCTCGTAGTCTGTACCCACTATTGGATGAGCCGCTCACCGAGCTATTGGCATCATGCCTAGTGGTCTCTCTGGTCCCACATATACACATTTATCATAAGTTGAGTCTTAGTTTACACTTTTATAAAAATCATAAAACTTGAAAAAATCCAAAAAACAAGTTTTTACCTGCACTGGTCCACTGCTTGCCTGGTGGCAGAGGTAGATTTGGATCCCACTTGAAACCTGTGCCAGCATCAGCGCAGTCATCTACCACGAGTAGTTGGTGTTCAAGCCAAGAGAAGAACTGTGGTGGATAATGCATATGCTAACCTATGCCTCCTCGAGGCATGAGCTGGCTCCATCTCACGGGCCTTGGATCTCGTGGGGCAGGATGTGGTACTTCTGTCCACTGATACCAAAAGAGGGGCACTCACTCCAAAAATAAGGTCACCAGTATAGAACTGAACCCGAATTGCTTAAGGTTTCCATGCTTACCCTTGGTTAATTGTCGTTTCATGTTTTCCAATAGGCCTCCACACCAGTTGAATATGGTGGGGGTTAAACATGCGATAGCATATTGAAATTGAGACTTTGAAGCCTCATGCAAGGCTTGTGTGCCAGATACATGAGCCATGGCGCATAAATTTTTTCTCAAGATGAGGTTGTTGGTGATTGTTTTTATCTTCAACTTACCTTCATTGGTTATCTCAGCACCAGGACAATATCTATGGACTAGACTCCTCGTACTCTCACCTCCTTGGCGAGATCCAAAGAGTTGAAGTGCTTCTCCTCAGCAGGATAATCCCATGATGAAATCAATGTCCATCTCCTCCAGTTCTTTCCCTTCTCTTGATATACATCCCAAAGGCTGATCAAATAATGTAGTAACTCCATTTGAACCCTCAACCCTGTGGTCCTAAAGAATTTTAGCAGTCCACGATCCTTCAGAGAATTTATGCATAACAGATCCTGGGATGCTTGGAAATGTTTGGCCTCATGGCCTCTTTCTTTCCACTCCAAGACTATATTCTTCTGCAAAACAACATTTAAACACTTATTAATGCACTTTACATAGATAAAAATCATCACTTTTTTCTTAAAAGAGAGTTTTTAATCTCAAAAATCACTCTCGGTGCCATCGTGCCTACTTTTATAAACAGTGTGATGGCATTGTGCAAGTCTTTAGGCTCAAGCGCGACCATCGCAGGTCCGATGACCATACTCGCGATGGTTGCCGACGTCCTTAAAATTCAAAATCCTCTTTTATAACATAAAATTTACCATTTAAATTGCATAAAAAATTAATGAAATGCAAGAGCAGGGATGAGGCTCTTACCTGTCGCAGATGGATCGTGAAATGGTACCCTGGATCTCCTACGGTAGCCAATGGAAATCAAGAGAAATAGGGCACAAAAATCACTTTTAGAGCTTAGTTTGGTAAAATGGTAAAAAATGAAATTAGTTTTACCTATTTATAACTTTTGAAAGTCATCTTGTCAAATATTTTCATAATATTTTAATATTTTCTGTCGATATTGGTGATGGGTATGTTTCTTGTGTAGTTACATGTGCCTTCAATGTGAAAAATTATCATTATTAACCGATTCCATGAGTTTTATTTTATCTAATTTTCAACTCATTAAATAAATGAAAAAAGAACCCCCCTGGAGTCATCTTTCAACTCTCTTCTGACTCTCGAAAATTGAAAAGATTGTCGAGTACTTGTCATTTCAAACTCGTTAAAGTAAATGAATTGACGTCACCTCAGTATATGTTTACCCTTTTTTGGGGCTAAGATTGACTATTTACGAAAAAGGTACACTATTACAGAAAGGGACAGGATGGAGTTTCCTTTTTTGTTTCTTTCTCAAACTCGCTAAACATGAAAAATATACCGAGTTATTCTTACATCGAACTCATTAAAACTTTACGATGAAAGACTCGTCACCATGATGAGACTGAGCTTCTCCTTCCCAGGGCTTGTAAAAATTACTAGGATGGATTCATTTGAAGAATGAACTTACATAACAAGCACATGCTATCCCCTTCAAGCTTGTGATAAAAATAATTGGGGTACTTGCTAGAAATAGCGGGGAAAAAGAAGATGAGACATCCTTTGTATAAGTAGCATGCCACTCTTCTGCTCTCGTGTCGGGTTTGGGATATCATTATTCAGTCACTTGTCCTCCCAGGTTTGGGTGATCCATTTTTCCTCTCATTTGACTGTTCCACACTGTCATCATGACCTTTAGTCCCAAGTTGAGTCAAATGATTCCACACTCTAGAGTCATGTTGCCAATATGTTCAAGAGAAGTCCAATCTGTAGTTATTTACCTATACATTGTTTGAGTCATTTCTATGGTTCTGAATATTATTCCACTTTAGTCCTTGTTTCATGTCAATGATGGGGGAATTCATCATTGCCCTCCTTCGATGGGTCACTTCCTATCGACTTCAACTCATTATCCAGGAAGATGACTTAGGAACTCCCTTTTAGTACCTTAGAGCTGGCATGCCCTAATGGTCAGTTCTTCATTATTAGCTTTTGATCGGGTGATTCCACGAGTGTTCAAACTTAGCTTCATTATCACATTGATGGATTGTATTATTGTACCTTGAGATCCATTGTCATTATTGGCGGTTTCTCTCGTACCTATTAATGGTCCACATCATTGGCTAGTAATCAGGTAGTTTTCTAGCATGTTCGACTTCAACACTTTTATTCACATGTTAGGATTTTTACATTGATCGGGTTGGGATGGAGCACAAGACCCTGAGTCTTGTCTATTATGACTCAGATTACATGGAGTTATATGTTAATCATGGTTGTACACATGTTTCTACTATATAGATGTCTGTGACCATACCGTGAGACTTTATATTTATAATGATCCTCATTATCTGGACGGCTATGCCCATACCATGGATCTTTTATCTAGTCTTCATCATTCGGATGGATGCATCCATGCTGTGGATTCATGTCTCAATCTCAGATATGTATATGTATATGCGTCCTTGATTTGCAGGTCTCCTGACAGTGTGTGTCCTCGTCCTTGCCAAAAGCTCATAAACCATCTCAACCATCAATCCTTGTTCTACCTTCATGCTTTAGGGGGCATTTGTTACACAATATTTTGTCACACCTCCTGCACTTCCCTGTGACATACCATGAAGTGCCCAAAACATGATCATTATATAGTATACTCATCCATGTATACAACTCATATCCCTCCTTTAACTTTTCTTAGAAAATATCTGGAGCTTTCCCTAAGAAATGGCTCTTGAAACCCTAAAATGAGGGTTATCACTCGTATGAAGCTCAAAACCGCGATGATAGCCTATTTCCCTGTGTAAAGCCAACGATAGCATTGCTCTGTTCCCTTTCATACTCATGATGGTCTCAAAAAGGAAGTTTTCCCAAAGAGGATGAGAAGCTTCATGATCTAGAAGCTTCCAGAGCAGAAAGCTGGAGGTAGTTTCGTATAAATGAGGTCGAATCCTCTTAATTTGACCTCTTAGTATCATCCCTATGAGCTACCTCCTTGAGATGTGGGCCTAATCCTATCTTTGGAGGAGGCCTAGCTCCCTCTCCCAGCCTATAAATTACTCCTCTCCCATTCCCAAATGGTTGATCTATGTCTATTTTCACCCTTATGCTGAGCTTGTGCATAGAGGGCTATTCATTAGACTTGGAGAAGGATTTTTTGGAGAGTTTATTGGCTTGTACTTGGATTATCACCCAAGGAGATCCTTTCAACATAAAGGATATGGTTTTAAGCTTCCCCTTTATTCTTTAAATAATAATACAACTACTGGTTCATCTTCCCAAAATATATATGTTCATGTATGTATTGGCTTGGAATTCCTTGATCAACTAAGTAGGTTATTATTGGATTTTGTATTGGTTTTGGCATGCTTTGTTGTCTCTTGGTCACTTGTGCAGGTACATAAGCATTGAAAGAAGTAGGAACAAGTCCATGAAACAAGTGGTTCAAGGATCTCAACAAAGGAAATCAGAATAACATTAGAGCAAGGTAGGTCATCTCTCTTGTTCTAGTTCTCAATTATGATCTAGGAAGATGTTTAGTTCATTGTCACTTCAATTGCTAGACCCACTCATTGGGATAGAGGGATAGTATCTGTCTGTAGAGAGGATTAAACTTGTCAACATTATCCATAAATCAAATCGCATCGATAAAATTCAAAATCATAGCACACCAATCATAAAGTAAAGTAGTCTTGAATATTGACTTAATGTCCTGAGTCTAGTATACATGGCACCCTCCACCATCATACCATGCCTACATATGTGTAAAAAATCAACCTTCCTTTCCCTCTCTCTGTCACTAGGTTTTCCCATGTGTAATAAACTCAACATGTTTCCCTGCAGTTGTGAATGCATCCATAAGATTGTTAGCAACTCTCTCTCTCTCTCTCTCTCTCCTCTCTCTCTCTCTCTCTCTCTTCTCATTTATATATATATATATATATATAATATATTATATAATATATATTATATATATATATCACAATGAAAGATAACATCCATGTAAGTTTGCTTCCAACTTTAGGAGCGCATATACACATTGGTCATAACTATTATCCTCCATTTGAAATTGTTAGATCTATGATAACAACGTAATCATAATTAGCTTCTTTACTGAAATCATTATTTACAACCAGTTGTTTAAACACTTAAAAAGTACCTATAACTTCATAACATTGGTTAGCATTAATCCATTCTTGGATTTTTTCACATCCCAAGACCTGCAGGGATTTTTGAATCAACACAATAACCAATCAATTTGTAAAGATTAGGACGGTGTAGAACACTGGTCATAATAAATTCTACAAGAAATTCCCTGTTTCCTTGAAGGCCATTTTTTTCAAATTGTTTAACAACCACAACTGGTTAGAACCCTTCAAAACTAATGGGATTATAAAGATTGCAGCAAGTAAAATTTTAGATGAAAATTGAATAACAAGATTGTGACCCTTTTTCTATGTCCCCAAAAAACATGATAAGTCAAGTCTTGATAGGTGAAATTCCACATTCTCAAAGGAAAAGAAATGATAATACACAAATCCCCCTTCATGAATGAAGACCCAACAACCCAAGTGGTAGTAGTAATGAAAATGGCAGGTACCGCACTATGTCTGTGCAGGTGATTGTCTGCACAATAACTCTTTCATGATTGTTTAACACCTTTAGCCCTAAATTTAATTATGCCTATATCTAATAGCATGTAGATGAAGAAGGACAGTGAGGGTTTCCCATCTAAAAATAAACTCAAGACTTCACTACCAGGAAAATAAATGCCGAAGATTAGCTTGTAGATGTAGGAGATGACAAACTTGTGTGAGGGAAAGGTGATTCATTCCTACAAGATGGTGGATTGATATTAATTGGCAGCCACTCATTTATATCATGGATATATATCTAGTAGGTCCATTCTTTCTGATAGCAGTTGATTGTTATAAAAAGTGTAAGAATTCAAATTTCCAGTTTAAGGTTCCTTGAGATACTATAGAGGAGGTTGCACATGTTTATGGGATGACAAGGTCATTAGTTCAAAGTAGGGAAAAACATATTTATGGGACACCACATTGTGTGCATGCAATGAACAATGCACTCAAGGATATTGGTAAGATATCACATATATCAAATGTGTGAAGGGTGATAAGAGATGCATAGATATTTGCCATAAACCACCACACCTCCTTACCTATGTATAAGTCTCAATACGAAATTCATTCTTGGCTTTAAATATGCCCATTAGTTCCTCTTATTGGAGATAATACATGAGGTATAGAAGGCATTACAGGCAATAGTCATCAGTGCTGATTAGTCTAAGGTTGGGAGAGACCAACACAAACGAGAGATGAGATTGAAGTAGTGTATTTTAAAATTATGACTGGTGAGCATATTGCAATTACTTAGTGCCATTTACTACTCTTAGTAGAGGAAATCAAACACGCAAACACAATTACTCCTAGACTTGGAAAGACTTATGATACCATTTATAAAATATTAGGCCAAGTTAGAGTTTCCATTTGTAGAATTTCAAACTACTTATGTGATATGATAAAACATAAGACATGAATCTACTCTACTCATCAACAGAAACAAAAATTGATCGATGAAAACACTAAGCAGAAAAGGAAGAATTTCAATCACACATAACACAATATTTGTCTTGGGAAAGTAACTGCTCAAAACCCTGACTATCTATATTGCATTAACTAGAAGATCCGAGAAGAAAATACAATGCTTATTCAACCCAAACAATCTTTACAGAAGTACAAACTATCTCACTCCTTCACAAACTAGCTCAAGCCAACACTTAGTCAAATATACTGACTGCCAAGACCCTACTTCCTTCCAAAATTACTAAGGGAATTAGCCCATATTTAATTGAGAAAATGCCTCACTGCTACTACACAATCCATCATAGGCTTTCTACTGATTTCATGCACCATCTATACAACTCGGAAAATTATACAACTGATAGTATATTGTCCCTAAACTCTAATTTCAACTAGGTCTTTCTCATAATTGACATGCATGAGTTATTTATGAGTGAACTATCAGTTAACTGGTTGAGCACTGAAGCTACTCCCCACTACTAGATCTCTAATAGTTCCTCCAACAATTAGAACTAGTTCAATTGACTTTAACTCAGTTAGACTGAATTAATTAATTACAACTCAAAAGAACTCAAAATGGACCCCTAAAATTTAGGAATCACTCTACATGACTCTAGATAGACTTCCAACTTGAATTTACTACTCGAATTTACTGAGACAACTAAGTCAACTTAGCTTAGTTAATTATTACAAGTTTCTATGAGAATAGAATTTCGATTTAATTCCAAATTTAATTCAAGGACAAATTAAACTAGGATTTTCTTGTTGCTATTTTTAACACTCCCTTTCAATAAGAAAGGGATTATCTGCTACCTCGATCCTACCTTTGTGAAACTCTAATTTGCATCTTGACGATGTCTTTGTCAAAATATTTTCATCCTACTCCTATGTAGGAATGTACTCCATCAACATGATTTTCCTCTGCACATAATCTCGAAGATGGTGATACCAGATGTCAATATTCTTGGACTGATCATGAAAAAATGGATTCTTAGAGAGTTTGATACAACTCTGGTTATCACAGTAAGTCACTGCTGGATCCATCTGCTGACCAAACAAACCAACAAGAATCTTGAATCTTCCTCATCCAGATAGCCTCACAAGTTGCTTGACTAGAAGCCATGTACTCTACTTCTACTAAAATGAGTGCAATTGATCTCTGCTTCCTGTTGTACGAAGAAACTGATGCTGACCCAATACCAAAGATTCCCCCTAATGTGCTCTTTGTGTCAGATGGACTCCCTACCAAATCTACATCTGTGAAGCCTTGAAGCTTCACTCCTTCTGTCCATCTGTACCAAAGACCAAACTGAGTGGTGCCTCTGAGGTATCTCAACACATGTTTGGTTGCCTTTCAATATAGTTTGGTTAGCTTAACCATAGCTTGACTAAGCTGGCTAACTGCATAATACATGTTTGGTCGTGTGTTCACCAGATACATAAGTGAACCCATAAGTTGTCTATAAATATTAGCCTCCACTACTTCACTTGAAGTAGCATCCAATTCCTATAATTACTAACTAGAGGAGTCTCCATGGGTTTACTTCTCTCCATGTGACTTCTTTAGTATCTCATTGGCATACTTGCCCCAAGAGACAAATAGTTCCTCATCTCCTTTCCATACCTCCATACCAAGAAAGTAATGCATGAGCCGCAAGTCATTCATTTCAAACTCTCTTGCAAGATCCTCTTTGCAAGACTTGATCAAATTCTCATCACATGTTAGAATCAAATCATTGACATATAAAACAATAATCAATAATTTATCTTCAACCACCATATGACAAAGGTTCACATCTACTTCACTTTTGGTGAAGCCCAACCCAGTGAAATAGATTTCAATCCCGGTGTACTAAGCACGGGGTGCTTGTTTCAGTCCATACAACGCTTGCTTGAGTCTGCACACATGCGACTCTTTGTTGAAGGTCTCAAATCCTTTCAACTACTCAATGTGCATCTCTTCCTCAATCACGTTGTTGAGGAACGTTATATTTACATCCATTTGATGTATCTTCCATCCCATCTGCACTGAAAATGCTAGAATAAATCTGTTTTATGAGTGCCTTGCTATAGGAGCAAAGGTTTCATCGTAATCAATTCCCTCCACCTGAGAGAACCCTTTGGCGACAAACTTGGCCTTATGTTTCTCCACACTTCCGTTTGCTACTTGCGTTACCTTGTAAAGCCATCTAGAACTCACCACTGACTTGTCTGTTGGACTTGGGACCACCTCCCAAACACTTTTTCTGATAATGGAGTCATACTCCTTAACCATGGCATCAACCCACACTTGTTGCTGCACTGCTTCCTTGAATGAGGATGGCTCAATCTCTACACTCTTGCTCATCAGAACCATGTAGCTAGTGTACCTCTCTGGTGACATGTGGTTAAGTAAAATTATAAGTGCGGACACAAAAAAATTCCTCTAGCCCGATAATTAGTCTAGCCACAACTGATACATTCTATTTAAGATTTCCTTAGGTTAGAACCAATTAAGAGGGACTACCTCTTAGTACACTTATCCTGTTTGATGATGTCCTTACTTTATCACACCAACTATCTCTTACTTCCTTCTTCAAGCACCTAAAACAAGTAAACAACAGAAAACAACAACCGTGATAATAGACAAATTGTAATTCAACCTACTTAACAAGTCAAGAAACATTAAGCCATGAATATGTAAGATGAAAAATCATGTAGGAAATCAATTGATAGTTGCATATATATATTGAATCAAGAAGTGATTACAACCATTGCCTTGACATTTTCGTTCTCCTCTGACAAGACTAGGTTCCCACACACTTCTGCTAACATTCCATGATGGCCTCAACAACAATAGTTTTAAGGCTCTTCCCTTTAGGCTTCTGTCCAAACCAAATTCACACTTATCCCTCACACAACTAGAGAGCTACAACTATGAACAGCTTGCTGTTTACTTCAAACTTAATTAGCACTAGCACACCAACATTAACACTAGCCACCCAAAGTACTAGCTTGTGCTTGGGAAAAATGGAGGTTTATATAGCATGAATGGATGGGAAACGGATCCTCTTCTCATGGGAGAAGGTCTTATCTCTTGAGGTAGCTCCATCATTATAGGGGAAAGGATCCCAAACTGACATCCTCGACCCCATTCGGCTAAACCATTTACCAGAATTTTGTTACAAAGCTTCTAGAGCTGGAAGCTTCGAACCTTTATTTAAAAACTTCCCATAAGAGAATAAACATGACTGAAACAAAGCTCAGTCGTTCTGGTCGGTGCTAGGGACAATGCTAATCCCTGCATATTGGCGCAAGGAAGACAAGGGCCATTAGCACTAGTCTTGTAAACTGGGAAAAATAGAAGTTTCAGGGGTAATGATGCAAAAGGGAATCGATCTGCTCATGAAGAGGGACAAAATGAGAGTTTCTTCATGAAGGGAAAGCATGTAGAGTTCACTGAAGAAGTCCTCCAGGATCAAGGAATGGGGAGAATAGGGACAGTGACAAAATGTTGTGTAACAGATGCCCCCTAAAGCGTGAAGATCGAACTAGAGTGAGGGATGAAATGCTTTATGAATCAATGTAGGGAATTGTAGTCTATCGTCGGAAAACCTGCAAGCTAGTACAGATACATATACTTAACTAAGAACTCTATCAAATGATACATGAATCATGGCATGGATGAATCCATCTAGAGAATGATCATGTAAATGGATCCAGGTATGGGCGTAGCCATCCGTCAAAGAGGATCATAATGAAACCAAGGTATGGTCCCAACCATCCAAGAAGGAGAAGGATCACATATGATAACTCATGGTATGGTCGCAACCATCCATCTAAAAGGGACATGTATATTAACATAACCATGTCACATCACTTTGCAACCTAGACTTTTGTGATCTGAGCCTAAGGTCTTGCGCTCCAACACGACCCGATCAAAGTAAAAATCCTAACATGTGAATAGATGTGTTGATGTCAAACATGCTAGAAAGTCTCTTGATTACTAGTCAATGATGGAAACTGTTAACAAGCTCGAGAGAAACCACCAATAATGACAATGGTACTATAAGCACAATCCAAAAAATGTGCATAGAGGAACTGAAGTCGAACACGCGTGAATTCACTCGATCAAAAGCCAATGACGTGAACTTGATGTCGAGTGCGAAGAACTTGCCATTAGGGCATGCAAGCTCTAAGGTGCTGGAAGGGAGTCTCTCAGTAAAATTCTTAGATAATGAGTTGAATTCGATGGAAAGAGACCATGTCAAAGGAGGTCCATAATGTTTTCCACATCATCGACACAAGACGAAAGGATGCAAAATGAGTTTGAATGATACAAAGAATCAGAGGAAGTAACTATAGAAGGACAACTACTGAACACATCGATGACATGACTGGAAGTTTGGTAGCTTTTGGATCCATAAGATTGGTGGTCATAGTGATGTGGCAGAGATAAAATGGAACGAAAAAATGAACAACCTAACCCAAGAAGGTCAATGATAAAAAGGAGGATATCCCAACCTGACACAAAGTAGAAAGTGTCATGTTCAAGAGTGAGTTGCCGACACGACTGATTAGATTTTCAAATTTCTCCCCACCATTTCTAGAAGGTACCCCAATTATTTTTTAATCGCAAGCTTGAAGGGGATAGCATATGCTTGCACTGTAAGTTCATCCTTCAGATGAATCCGACCTATTAAGTTTAATGATCCCTAGGAAGGAGAAGCTCCTATTCGTCATAGTGACGAACCCGATGTTGTTTAATATTTTAATGAGTCCGACAAAGGTGTAACGCAGTGCATTTTTCATGTTTATAGAGTTTGAAAAAGACACGTAACAGAAAAGTCCACATGGTACCTTTTCGTACGTTTTTGTCTCTCGAGCCCGAAAAGGTAGAAAATAATACTTGAGAGAACTACTTGATCATTTTAGTCAAGGAGTACCTTTTTCGTAAATAGTGCATCCCAACTCGAAAAAGGGGTAAAATTATACTGGGTGCATGATGCTTCACATCCGTTAACGAGTTCGAAACGACAAGGGCTCGACAATATTTTCATGTTTAAAGGGTTAGAAAAGAGATTGAAAGTGGACTCCCCATTTTATTCTCTTTTACAAGTCAAAAGGGAAAAATACTTGGAAATATTTTCATGAGTTTTAGGAGTCAATAAAAGAGCTTAAAGGTGACTTGTCCTAGAGGAATGAGTGGTATAAAGGGTAGCAACTAGTTCCAACAATGGAGGAATTGCTCAAAACATGTAATGGTCCAGAGGCTGGCCAATAAAACCACTCATCACTGCGGTCCCTTAGGAAAGGAAAAAAAACCAAGTGAAAATCATATGATTGGCCAAAGAGATGGTGGTGATGGAATAAAACAACCAAGGCTCATCTAGCAGAAATCAGCTAATTAAAACAACAATCACGAGATGTAAATTGGGCATGGGTTCATTTTTACACAAGCTTGAACCATGGAGAACTCTGCTTGGATTTGGTTTCATGTTTACACAAGATTGAAATGAAAAACTATGCTTGCTATAAGTTTGCATGCCCCCAACATAATGAATCAATTCAAGGTACATGCCCCCAAGCTTCATTTCATTCAACTAGGTGAATGGAATGCAGGTCCACTTTCGAGATCTTGGAAAGACTCGACTGGGATTTTACTAGATCTTAATCGAAGACTCGATTTGAAAAAGGGAGGTGCTTCATTTTGTAATGAGGTTGACATGGTAAAAGAACTATCTGCAAGACCCTTGTTTCATTTTTTAACGAGCTTGACATAAGACAAAGAAATATGCTCACACCCATCGTTTCATTTTTTAACGAGGTTGTCACAATACAAGGAACCATCCTCATGACTCATTGTTTCATTTTTTAACGAGGTTGACACAAGACCAGGAACTATCCTCATGACTCCTTGTTTCATTTTTTTTAACAAGGTTGACACAAGACCAGGAACTATCCTCACGACTCCTTGTTCATGGCCCATACAAGAACATGGCTCCCAAGAGGTCTTCACTAGATGGAAGAACTGCACTCTGGGAGGAATACATGTCAATTGGTACCGAAGACAGGTCGGTTCCAATGTCTGCAGTACATAATGTACAATACCATCCATGTGATCATTAGCAGACAGAGAGACGGAACGGGTAGCCACATAATTGACGTGTGGTAGGGAAGGAACTACTTGCAAACAAGGACCAATAGGGAACAATGGTTGCAAAGGAGGCCCCTGGTGACTAATGAATGACAGTTGATCAATAGTCACAATTCCCCCTTCATGCGGAAATAAAACCGCATGGAAAAGTAAAGAAGCACGAGCGCCCATGACATAAACATAGTTGCATCCAAGGAGAATATTGAAATGTAACAGACCTTGGACTACCATCACGTTTATATAGACAATCTTTCCTGCCAAAGTAATAGGGAACTTCGGAAGGTTCCCTAAGGGCTGATTGGTTCCTTTGTTGAAAGCGAACATATTCTGAGTGACAGGCACAAGCTATTGGGAACCCAAAGTATGCCAAATAGTAGAAGACATGATGCTAACAGATGCACCTTCATCTAATATAGTGCCAAGTACTACCATATTATAGGCTTGTACTATGATTTGGAAAGGCACATAAGATGGGAGGCGGAAAGAAGTCAAGTGACTCTAATCGAAAGAGATGACATATCTACTTGGTGTAGGTATCATATGATTGCCCCCATGCTATACAATAATAGGAGAAGGACTCTCTTGAACAACCGAGACAAGAGGTTCATGCTTTGATTCATGAGAATTTGAGGAGACGAGAAGAACATGAGCAATATGATCACTACTCTCTTTCGGAATAGAGTGAGCAAACGTTGGTGGAACCAAGTCGACACTCTTTTCAACCAATGGTTGGTCAGGAACAAACACAAGAGAGTCACACTCAGGAAGAGGAGGATGGGTAATTGATGAATCCAAGTCAATATCTTTACCAACCAGGAGAGGGTTAGAAGAAAGCCTCTGATAACCAACAAGAAGTTGGGGCTGAGGAGCTATAAGGTTTTCCAAAACTTTGGACGCTTTATCCATGAGAGGAAAAAGGTGAAGAAGATGCTCTCCTTCACACAACCTACATGGAACTCTAATCTTCCCTTTCTTCTTACCATCATTAGTTGAAGATGTAGCATCAGAATGATCTCCATAGGTCGACGGGGATGGTCAGTTCAGGTCTTGAGACCGTACCTCTAAGACTCTGGGAATTCTACGACAATATTTAAGGTGATGGTCACCCTTACACAACTTGCAATGGAATCTAACCTTCTGTGGAGGATCAGAAGGTTTGTCTATAGGAGGTGTGTTTAGAGCAATAGCTACACAATTGGCCTCTCGCTTATCTGACTTCTTCTTCTTCTTCGCCTCTTGGTTACTAGATTTGAAACTTTCACCAACAAAGTAGAAGAGGAAGGTGAAGAAATAGGGCGAGAAGGTGAGAGGTCAACTTTAGAATCAACGTGATGTGATTCAAATGAAGGAGACATTTGCAGAGGAGTCGGGACACTCAGGACCACCGAGGTAAAAAATAACCAGACATGTAAACCAATGATTAACCCACGGAGGGATAACGTTGCCATATAAGGAGCACCAACATTTCCAAGAGAAAGCAAAGGACCAGGATTCCCATCCGAGGGGAAACCTTGATTGGTAGACTCTGGGAATGTTGCCATTGGAATCGACCCTAAAGAATCCCTAAGGAAGATAACTTTAACCAGGAATATTTCGTGGCTAGTTAATTTTAAGACACTGAGTCGATTTCATAATTAACGAGCTCGAAAGGACAAGTGATCGATGATATTTTCAAATTTAAAGAGTCATAAAGATAAAAAATGACTATGTAGGGTACTCTAGGCATAAAGGATTATCAAGTAACCGTGAACTGTAGAATACCTCTAGGCGAACTGAGAAGTACAGGCAAGAAATCTCCCCGAATGTTGTGTTCTGTGTATCACGTGTACAAGGCAACAGATTCGACTTCCTATCGATAAAGGATTTCAGACCTAGTGGGGTCTCACTTTATATACATGATGGTACAGGGAGCACAAGTCCGTAGTAGCGATGTCTAATGCCGAAGCGAACAAAGGCTGCTAGGTTTAAAGACGTCGGAACATGTCTCTAGCCTAGACCACTAAATGTGAGCATTAAATTTTAATGATTCATTAGGTTAATTCAATAAATTTTAATAGTTGATCTTGAATAAGGTTTCAATTACAAGGCCCTACAGTTATCATCTGACAAAACTCCTACATGCAGCTATATGGGAAAATATATCTTTCTTCGAAGAAAATCAACACTGGTTGAGGGATAAAGAGTACACAATCAATGCAACAATCAAAGAATGAAATATTTCACTAAGATATGTCCTAAATGCACTTAATCTTCCCTTAACAACAAAATAAGTTTCATTTCATTTCCATGCCTATGATGATGCAATTCTAGCTTCTCAATAACGCTACTAATGCAATATTTTTTCTTAATTAAACTAGAATGGTGTTCTTCTTTTCATAAAATGAAAAATGAATTTTCACATAAAGCACTTTAATGAAATTTTTCACAATTCCGAACAAACAAGCATCGATCAAATCCAAAGCATGATAAATGAAACTAAAAGCAACTTCTTCCTTGAATTGAACAAACCAAACACATAAATGCTTCAATTGACAAACCAAGCAATGTAATCTATGCGCGGAATGAGAAAATATACATTTGAAATAAGAGAACAAATGAGACTCTTTCACTCATTCAATTGAAAATGAAGCAAACAAAGCATCCTAGTTACTATTGGGAGGAAGAAGAGAGTCTGAGGGTCAAGACACATTGGCACTGGAATGGGAGAAATTCTGATTTTTTCATAACTCAGAGACTGGATCAACTTTTGGGCCAAAAGTAGCACTGGTCGGCATGACCAGGATGACTTTCAAGCTAAACTAGCGTTGATAGGCCTGATCGACGTGACCATTTGGTCAAAAATAGTGCTGATCGGGGGATTCAAAGAAAAATAAAAAGGAACTTCACACAGGGCTAGACTTAACACATGAGAGGTTGGGTTAAACCAAGAAAGCACACAAACCAAGCTAAATGAAGCTTTCTAGTTAGGGAAAACACAGTCAAAACAAGCTCAGAGGTAGAAAAGAAAAGAGAAAGACACATTGGTCAAGATCTGGGGTGAACCCTAATGTTCACCTACAGGCATTGGTGCAACTATCTAACAAGAACCAGAAGGGGGTCGATGTGACTATTTCTTAGCATATCACATTGATCGGTGCAACTGTCAGTGGATTAAGCGTGTTGAGCGAGGAAGCCAAGAAAAAAATATTTTTTTTTGAAAGTTGGGACTAGACTTGCTACTATGAATTTCAAACTCAGACCAGTAAGCAAAGGAAAAGATACAGAACCAAAGGGAAAAAGTGGAACTAGAAAAGTTCATAGCAAATCATGAAATCTCAAACATGACAAACAAAAGGATTGGCTCCCCAGTATGGTCACCAATTTGTGGTGAAATAAAACTATAAGTGTGGACACAAACAAATTCCTCTAGCCCGATAATGGGTCTAGCCACAACTGATACATTCTATGGAAGATTTCCTTAGGTTAGAACCAATTAAGAGGGCCTACCTCTTAGTACGCTTATCCCATTTGATGATGTCCTTGCTTGCTCACTCCAGCTATCTCTCGCTTCCTTCTTCAAACACTTGAAACAAGTAAACAACAACAAACAAGAATCGTGATAACAAACAAATTGTAATTCAACCTACATAACAAGTTAAGAAACATTAAGTCATGAATATGTAAGATGAAAAATCATGTAGGAAATTAATCGAAAGTTTCATATATATTGAATCAAGAAGAGATTACAACCATTGTCTTGACGTTGCCATTCTCCTCTCATAAGACAAGGTTCCCACACACTTCTGCTAGCATTCCATGATGGTCTCAACAACAATAGTTTTAAGGCTCTTCCCTTTAGGCTTCACTCCAAACCAAATTCACACTTCTCCCTCACACAACTAGAGAGCTACAACTATGAATAGCTTGCTATTTACTCCAAACTTAATTAGCATTAGCACACTGACATTAACACTGACCACCCAAACTACTAGCTTGTGCTTGGGAAAAATGGAAGTTTATATAACATGAATGGATGGGAGATTGATCCTCTTCTCATGGGAGAAGGTCTTATCTCTTGAGGTAGCTCCATCATTATAGGGGAAAGAAGCCCAAACTGACATCCTCGACCCCATCTGACCAAACCATTTACCAAACTTCTGTTGCAAAGCTTCTAGAGCTAGAAGCTTCGGCCCTTTATTTAAAAACTTTCCATAAGAGGATCAACGTAACTAGAAAAAAGCTCAGCTACTCCGGTCGACGCTAGGGATCGTGCTAATCCATGCATATCACTATGAGGAAGATAAGGGCCATTGACGACAGGCTTGTAAATTGGGAAAAATAGAAGTTTTAGGGGAAATGGTGCAAAAGGAAATTGATTTTCTCATGAAGAGGGACACAATGTGAGTTTCTTCATGAAGGGAAAGCATGCCGATTTCACTGTAGAGGTCCTCTAAGATCAAGGAATGGGGAGTACAAGGACAGTGACAAAATGATATGTAACATGACCTCCTTTGCCTGTGCTATGATGTGGGTGCTCCCACATTCTCTCTAGCATCATGAAATAACATGTCAACCTCTTTGGTATGCTTTCTCCCATTTCTGGAAGTCTCTGCACGAGTGGCTGTTTCCACTCCCTACTCCTCTACATGTGGCTGCTCCACATCCTTGTGAGGTTCCTCCTTTGGAGCTAAAAGCTCCTCAACTGCATGTAGCTGAATCTCCCTCTCAAGGGAACATTCATGGCATTCTCTTCATTGAAATTTACATCTTTGCGAATCACTATCATCCTGTTGGTTGGGAGGTACAATCGATAGTACTGAGTTGTATCAGTGTACCCCATAAATATGCCCAACTCAGTTGTTGGCTCTAGAGTTTTCCATGCATATTTGGTAACATGGGAGTAGACTAATGAACCAAAGATCCTAAAGTGTGTCACATCTAGTTTATTCCCTGAAAAAGCCTCTTATGGTGTACTCATCTTGAGAATTCGATGAGGGCTTTTGTTCTACAAATAAATAGTTGTATTTCATGCTTCAGCCCACAATTGTAATGGTAGGCCCTGAACATACAACATCACCCATGCCACTCCCACAATACTTCTATTCTTCCCTTCAGCCACCCCATTATGCTATGGGTTATGAGGTGCTATCAACTCCCGTTGAATTCCTTTTGTTGCACATAAGTTCTTGAATTCATTTGACACATACTCTCCACCATTATCGCTTCTGAGAGATTAAACTTTCTTGCCAGTATCTTTCTCTACAAGTGATTTAAATTCACAAAACTTAGTGAGCGTCTCATCTTTCTTTTGCATGAAGAAAATCCAAAACTTACAAGAAAAATCATCAACAAATATTACATAATACCTGTGCTTGTCCATGGATGTTGTCAATAACAGTCCACACACATCTGAGTGAACTTGATCAAGGATCACTTGTGCTCGACTATCTTTTCTATGAAAGGAAGATTTGGTGTACTTCCCCAATGTACATCCTTTTCATGTGTCTCTTTTCACTAATGTACCCTTGGGAAGTCCTGTAGAAATTATCTGCATGATTTTCAAAGCTTAGTGGTGCAAGTGACCAGATCTTCAATGCCACAACTCACCGATGTCTCGGCTCTGCCACTTTATTTTTTTAGTGCTCAAAGAAACACAATATTATACCTCAAATTCGTATACGTTCTTCACTCGAACCCCTATCTGCTTCACTTATCCTGTGGCTATGTGACGAAGGAAAGCCTTTCCCTTAATAAATATCACATTGTTACACTGAAATTTGTCACCATGGCTATCTGCAGTTAATATGGCTCCATCAATAGTCATATTGTCCTCCTTGTCAAGCCTCATACCTCTGCTCTTCATGTCAGACTTCAAAAAGAGAGAAAGTCACTTAAAAACATGTTTATCTCTGGGTACGCAGGTTCTATCTACCTTACCTGCGTGTACGCACCCCAAACACACTGTACCTGCGTACTTGTACGCTCTGTAAGCCAAAGGTTGGGTGCGTACCCTTGTAAAGGTCAAAAGGCGTGAGTTTCATCTTTAAAAAGTTACTTGTGGTCACTTCTAGAGCCTTCTAGAAGAGTGTTTGACGTGTATTGAGCACTCCAGATGGTTCATGCATCCCTATGATAGAGGAACTTATCCCATCAAGAGAGGAGCTACCCCATCCAAAAGAGGGAGTATCCCATTGATGTTGGAACTGAATAACTTCCTCTAGAACACTATAAATACAGGCATTGGGCCAAGGGAGGGGAGGTTGAAAGCTGAACATTCCAAAGGGTAGATGCTGCTGGAATTAGGACTTCCATTGTAAGCTTGTGAGGAGAGATTACCATCCTTTCTTGTTTCATTTGGAAGTGGGTGAGCTTGTCAAAGTAGAGGAAAACTCTTGCTGGACCCTGGGAGGAACTTGCACAACACCAAGGCTCAAGTTGTAATGGTTCCTTTTGTTTCCTATTAATACAAATAAGTCCATTCTTCTCAATGATTTGTTGTTAATGAATTGTTTCATATACTCCTTGGTCTATATGTTGAATATGTTTTGTTTTATGAGATATTCAGGTGTTATGTAATCGTTTGATTGTTAGTGCATGCAGGTTTCAAAGTGAAAGAGGAGCTCATCTAGATCGATGAGGCTAGACTACTACAACAGCGTTGGACTTCAAGTAGGATCGAAAAACACTTGGTTTCTCGTATGATAATGCATGTTTAGAGAAGTATTGCTCTTAATTGTCTTGTTTGTCACTAGAAAGTCTTAGGCTTCTAGGGAGGTTAGATTTGTCCGCAAAAATAACTC
>APFE031007463.1:0-37813 GCA_000404065.3 Pinus taeda | reverse complement strand
GATCAATACTTATACAATGAGAGTCATCAATCAGATCTAGTCCATCAGATTACATAAAGATGAGTCATTAAGAACCTGATCCATTCATCCATCAATATATAAACATTTAATCAATCACTGTTGTTATCAGAACTTAATACCAGGAATCAGACATCACTTCAAAACCCAGAACACAGCAATGATAAACATGGATAGCTAAGTAGATTTCATGAGAAGTACGCAGTTTCACCCATATAATAGCTGCGTATAAGTACGCACTATTTCCAACTGCTTTCCTGCGTACATGCGCACTTGCCTCACAGACTTCCTGCGTACGTGCGCTCTATGTCCAATGAACTGCCTGCGCCCCTCCGCATCTGCAGCGCTTCTGGTCCTGCGTATCTGCGCACCTGCAACGTTTCTGTGCCTGCGTATCTCCGCACTTTTCTTTCACTGGACCTGCGTACCTCTGGGCATAGATAATTTCAAGACTTCAAGAATAACCCAGACTGTCAGATCTACAGATATGAACATGCGCCGAGGAGATATCAACCCATTAGTAGATCCAACTTGTAGTTCTCATGTTTCTCCTTAATTTAGATCTAGCTATCTCTCATAACCCATCACTAGAATTTCAGATCTAGCTTCTTAAGATATTCAACCCAAAATCATGCTCAAGCCAAATGATCTCCTTTGCTTTATATAGGCAAGCTCTTCCTCAAATCATGAATCAATACCACGGGCCAAAACCATAATAACACAATACCATCAGTTAAATACCAAGGGTTAAACATAAGAAACCCCACGTGTGCGCGCTTTACTGCCTTGAAGTGTGTGCACTGGGGGTACGCACCTCATGAGTGGGTAACCTGCGGGTATGTACGCAATTTATATAAGACATTCCTGCGGGTCCGCACCTTTTGTACAGTGTGCTTGCGTACTCCTTATTTTCTTCAATATTTGAGAGCTGATCATCAATCTTTGCTACTGACCTGTTGTACAGTGATCCATCACTTGTATGAGTTGCCATCAAGGACAACACTTTAGCCATATCATCCCTCGCTCTCTTTCAACTGGTTGGAGCAGTGAGACTATCCTCTGAACTGCTAGTCAGGCAATCGACCCCCCTGTGTAGAGATTTAGGCGACTGCCATTCACTCGTCTTGGGAAGGGGTCTCCAGTGAGTTTAGCCAGCTGAACCGCACCCCCATCGGTAACTTCTTTGATGACATAGGGTCCCAACCAATGCATGCGGAGTTTACCCAGGAATTTTTTTTCAAACTTACTGTAATAAAGCAATACTATATCATTCTCCTTGAAGGTGCACACCTTCATATGGCAATTGTGCCATGCTTTCTCGTGCTGTTTCTGTACCTACTCATGGAATCTAGCCAGAAGCTGTTCCTCTTCGAATTCTTTTAGTTGTGTGAGCGTCTCCTCTAATGCCCCGCGGTCTACCATACCTGTGATTGCTGCGATCTACAGACTAGGCATAATGACCTCCTTGCCAAGACTAAGTGAAACAATGTCTGACTTGTCAACTTCTTGCACATAGTTTGATATGCCCACAACACAGCAGGGATGCGTAAGTCCACATCATTTCATTGCGCATTACATACCTTAGTCAACAAAGTCTCCAAAATTTTGTTGAATGCCTCAACGGTCCCATTTGCTTGCGGATGGTAGGGTGTACTCTGTTGGTGATATATCTAGAATTCCTCAGTGAGTGCGCTGATCATTTCATTCAGAAAATGTGTTCCCCTATCACTCATGAGAATTTCGGGGCAGCCAAACCTGTTTAGGATGTTCTCGAACATGAATTTTACTTCTGTCACAGCCGTGCAATCCTTAACTGGCTGTGCCTCTACCCATTGGGTCAAATATTCAGTCGCAGTGATGATATAAAGCGCCCCCGTCTTTCCTCTGTGATGGTTTGCCCATCCGTTGAAATACATCGCATGCCCGATAGTATGCTTTCGAATCTTGATGTAGAGTGTGCTACCATAATCCAGCATGAAGACTCTTCTGGGCTGTGGCGCGACCTGCATAATGGCCGCTAGAAACCCCTCCATGTGCTTCGGCCAAGATCTATCCGTGCTTGAATTATGGTACACATCTGCGCAATATTTCATCGTTTCCCATCTTGTAGAGGTGGCCTGTAATTATGGTAAAATTTGCTGCGTGTATCACCAATTCCTTCTTTTGTTGGATAGAATACCCCTGTGGTGCAGTGCCCGTAGTTAAAAAGTGGATTATATCTTCAAGGTTGCCATCTACAATGCACACGACATATAACTAGGGGTCCGGGCGTTTGTCCTGTAGATTTGTTGGTTCTTCACCAGTCTCAATTTGGGACAAGTGATCTAGACCTACATTCAGACGTCCTAGCTTTACAACAACCTCAAAGTCATATTCTTGAAAGAACATCAACCATTGATAGATGTGCCCCTCCAACACAGGCTTATTCAATAGGTACTTGAGTGCAGAGTGATCAGTATACATCTTAAAATCTTCTCTGAGTAGATAGTGATAGAACTTTTGGAGTGCGTATACCATTGCCAATCCCTCTCACTTAGTAGTAGAGTAATTTTTTTCTACTTTGGACAACCTGTGACTTGCGAATGTAATTGGATGATCGATTCCCTCCGCTCCTTCTTGAGAGAATACCGTACCCAACGCGATACATGACATGTCGACATGCACATGAAATTCAACGTCCCACTTTGGAAAGACCAAGATAGGGGCATATGCCATCTTTTCCTTAAGCATTTCTAGGTTTTTGTTACATTCATCGGTCCAGCAATACGTAGCATCCTTCTTCAGTAACTATTCCATTGGAGCTGTGATCTGGGCATAGCTTTTTATAAACTTCCAGTAGTAGCCTGTGTGTCCTAATGTAGCACATAGCTGCTTTACACTTCATGGTGCTTGCAGATTTAGTATGACAACGATCTTTGTCAGATCCACCATCAGTCCTTTCTTACAAACCACATGGCCTAGCAGGTTCCCGAAAGGGACAAGGAAACTACACATCTTTAGGTTGTGCACAATCTGGTGCCAACAACAGGTATCCAACATCAATTGTAAGCTCGCGACATGTTTCTTAACCAAGCCAAATATGGTCCAGTCATCTAGGTAGACTTCTAAGAACTTGTGGATAAATTCCTTTAATGCAGCTACGATAATACGAGAAAATATCGCCGCACATTCTTTAGCCCAAAGGGAATTATCGTATATTGAAAACAACCCCATTTGGTAGCAAACGTTGTCTAGCTCTGGACCTTTGGCACGATCTTGATCTGATGGTACCCAGAGAACCCGTCTGTGAAGGAGTATGCTTCTGGCCCGCCCACATTTTCTAGTACCTCATCTGTAAAGGATGTTGGAAATGGATCGTTAACACAAGCATCATTGAGCTTCTGCATATCTACACAGATGCAGATCTCACCCTTATGTTTCTTCTCCTACACGACCATAGGGCTTACTCAATCAGACTCCTTGACTGGTTCAATAATCCTGCTACCAATACCTTTCCCAATTCTTTGCGACCTTTGCCTTGTATTTTGGATTCAATCAGTAGTGTCGTTGTTTCAATGGCTTCGCATCTAGCTTCAAAGTTATCTTGATCATTCCTAAGTCTCCTAGAATCCATTTCAGCTTCGTAATTTTTGTAGGGAGTAAATCTAGGTATTCTCGGAGCAGCTCAACGACCTTTTCCACCATGGCGTTGTCCCAGTAGTCCCTAAGTGTAGCATACTTTGGTTCTTCCTATGTTTTGATATTTACTTGCTTTGTTTTTAATGGCACCGTGATGTCTGGATCCTCTATCTTGGGGCCGTGCACCTCACAACTCCCTTCGGATTCTGGTATATTGATTTTACGTGGGTCATCCTCATCATCTTCTACTTGTACATTGTAACATGCTAAGGCCTGGCTCAACTGTCACGACCAGTCTGATGACACGACTTCTTCTAGTTCTGTTGGTGTTTTGAATATGGCGGTATTTACTAGCTGTTATGCATTATGCACAATATCCATCCATTGGTCTTCAAAGAGAAATGTAGACAGAAACCCTTCGTGCAGGATATCCCACTCGCCAGTGCCATGTCAGAGCTCTATTTCCATATACCAGTTCCTTGGAATGACATCCAGGGTATGATAAAATAAGTGCACCCATTCTGGTTGAGGATCCGCACAATAAGATTTGGTCCATTTGGTTAGGTGTAGGCGTGGATCATCTCATCCATCGTATTTCTCCATTATTCGTAGCTTTGGCTTCCCAAATCTTATTTGCATCATGTGCCTGCAACTTCGCCAATCCTCGAAGGTTCCTTCATGGGTATCCCACCATTGCGCCGGTGTCATGTGCAATGTCCATTTTAGTGCATCAAACCGTTGGTACTCTGGTACCACACTTTCAAATTTAACCAGTAATTCATCCACTACTGTGATCCCATCATACATTGACAACTCATGGTTCTGCACTTTAACACAATACAGGGATTTCATCATCATATTATAGTGTAACGTGGTTACCCCGTTCACCCTGTATCACCATCGCTCGTCCTCTTCATTTGAATCGCTGGTGCATGAGCTGGCATAGCCCCGCGAGAGTCTCCACTCCTCCTTCGGCCTATTTGAAGCAATTTTTTAGATACAATCCAATGCATCATCCCTTTCTTCATTGCGCATAGGTTTTGTGTAGCGCAGTCGGTCTGTTGCATCTAGTGGAATGACTACACAGAGCAACTTCTTCTTAAATATCATCTACCTCTGTTTGAGGTCAATAACCCCATTCATGTTAGTGGCCCAGTCTATCCCTAGCAACGTAGGGTACGAGCTATTTTCATCCATGATTTCAATAACTTTGAAATCCATTCGAGTACTTGCGCCATCAATATCCAATGTAATTCCTTGTAGCCTTCCCATGGGCAAGATCTTCTGCTGATTGGCCATCCGCATTTGGATAGGAGACTGTTGTAGTGTAGGCTTACCCATGTGCTCCCAAGTTTGTTTAGGCAATACATTTGCATGTGAACTTAGGTCTAGAATGACCTGATCCATCTCGTAGTCGCCAATCTGCATCGTTAAGCACATCTCCCGCCCCGTCCACGATGCGTGTCTTCCTAATTTCTAGACTGCGCGAGGTTCACCCCATCCTGCAAATTTATTAATCACTTCCTGTAACCCTTTAACTACCTTGTTGTCGCGAAGCAGTTTTATGCATGTCTCTAAAAAGGTAGTCAACATCGAGGGATCCCTAGCTAGCTGAGGCTGATCCCTACTACCTCGGGTAGAGATGCCCATGAAGCTTTCCTTAGCTTCCATATTGGTCTCCCCATTGACCTCTCCTATGGCTACGCCACCCCGCAATACCATGTTTACCATGGGTTCATCATCACGTGGTTTAGATCTCATCATTTGCACATTTTTCGTTGTTAGGAGGCGCTGCCTTCTTTTCGTGAATCTGTGCTATCAACATGGGACAATCTAGCAGCTTATGATCGAATTGCTCACAATAAAGACATGATATTCGGGTTGGATTGGTACAATCCCATGCGTAATGTCTTGGTCCTCTACAGTTGTAACAGATTAGTTGCCCGCGACTCCTTCCTAGTCCCATTACACCCTGTCCTTGACCCCATCCCAGGAACCCATCGTGCCATCCCCATGGCTGGATCATGACCTCGCACCTCAGTCTGCATTATGTAGGCAGGTGCCTAGTCCATCAACATTCGATAGCTACGGTAATATCTTTCTTTGTGACCCATCAATCTAAAAAAGTTGCAAAAGAGCTGCTGGGGGGTCTGATTGTATTTTGGCAATAGATGATAGTTATCAGTGTTGTGCTTTCCTCCTACCTGACAGATTTTGCACCAGAGCGGGGCGATTGCGCTTGGCCCTACCCATGCCTCTAGTCACAATGGTGTCGGTCCCCCCGTGACCACAAAATTCACTGAGATTGAACATTGATATTTATCGTGTCCCTGGCTCCTGTACTTTATACACCATACTTCCTTCTGGACCTCTGAACGTGGTGTCTATTCTTGCTTTAACTTCTGTATTTCCAAACACAAATTTTGGACCTACGCTTGGATTTGCTGAAATCCCAACCCTGGGTCTTGTACTGGGGTTTCATGCTACCACATTTCCGCCTCCAACACTTCCACTTGGGTTGAGATCTTTTGTTGTGACAAGGCCGACTTCAGATATGGTGTTAATGATGTGACAAACCAAGCGTGGTGCTGTGAATCCTATGACCGACTGCGCTTCTGAATTTGGTAGGCTAAACTCCTTTTTTAATTAAGTATGGATGTCTGCTATCCTCGCTATTAGGTTGATGCTTGAATATTTCATGTACCATGTTAGCACTCGATCCTGCAGTGCGATGATTAAGATGGATTTCTTGATATTATTATCTGCGACTTGTTGCATGTTCCATACTGATGTTAGCACAAACCAAAATTGTTTTGGGTCTTCGCCTCCCGCTTCTTTGAAAACTGGTAACTGAATTGTGTTCACCATAGTTACCCTTGCTCTACTACCGTCCCTGATCCTTTTGATTTTCCAATGCTATTTATATAGAGTCTTTGCATTCCACACCAGACAACCCTTAGGAAGATCTTGGTCCTGGAAACATAACCGTTTGTTGACTTATATGGGCCTGACCCAGGTTCAGAAGAGTTATTTAGCCAAACAAATCCTACAGCTATCGGCCCTTTCGGCAACAGCCCGCGGAGTGCAGATTGAGGTCTCACCCAAGGTAGCAGGGGAGGGTATTGGAACCAGGTTTCCACACCCTTGGGCTATCAAGATGTGGTTTAGGGGACTCGCACACTCTTCTACTGCTTCGTGCTGCTCTTGCAATCGCGCAGATCCGGGCCTGACGCAACTTCCACTTTCTATTACCGTGCTGATTACTGATTTAATCTAATTAATGGAGCATATCATATTTCTTTAGTAGGGTGTTTAAGTAAACCTTTAACAATTTTAACCATTCACACACTTAAAATGAGCCCAAATTCACATACATTCATCACATTTGTATTTAAACAGATATAGAAAAGTAAATTATAAAGTCAGATGCCTGATAACACAAAATTACAGAAGCAACTTATCTTTATTATTATTCTTCACCAATACCTCCAGATCTTCCCTGCGCACTCAGCTGCAGGGGTCCGCACACACAACTGTGGACTTTCCAGGCCTCTACGCACACAACTGCAGAGCCTCTACCTATTACCCCAACCCTCGACTCAGACCTACAGACACTTTCAGACTATTTGCTTCCAAAAACCCATTACATTTCATATTCCTAAAAGAACTACCTTTCCCTCATAGAGTCGCACTCTATTTATACCCTTCCTTGGCCTGCGATCCTTACGTGGGCCCACTCTTTTTATATTTATTTACATTATTTTCCGGTGGACTACCCTTTGACTCAACCTATTATAATTTTTTCCCTGCATACTTCATAGTTTTTACAATAATTTAATCCTAGTTTTTGGGCTTTCTGCCCCAAAACCATTATGCAGGACCTCCGCTACCCAACAGGTTTGAGTTGAATGCCTTTCTTGATGAGAGGGAGTGTTGAAAATGGCAACAAGAAATGCTAAAAATAGAAATGCTATAAATAGCATCTCAGGTACCAGTGTTGGATATAGCAACAAGGAATGATAAAATAGAAATGCTAAAAATAACATTGCTATAAATAACATTTTGGGATAGATTCCAATTTTAGTTAGTCCATGAACTAAAATTGAGAATTAAAATTTGAATTTGATCTTAGCAGTTGTTTGTAAAATAATTAATTAATTCATCTTGAGTTAATTAGTTGTAGGAAATCAAACATGAAGTCTATGTGAAGACATGCAACAATTTCTCCATTGAATAAGGAAGTTGTCCCTTGAATAAAGGAGATCAGGATGCGTTGTACTTTGAGTTGTAATTAGTTACTTCAGTTAACTGACTTAAGTCTAGTTAGATTAGTTCAAATAGTTTGTTGAACTAATTGTGAGTTCAATTAGTTAATGCATGCATGCATGTAACTGCGCACTTCAGATAACTGAATATTCTCCCATAAATAACTCATGCATGTCAGTTCAGTCAGAGACCTAGTTGAGATCAGAGGAAGGGACAGTGTACTATTAGTTGGAGGAATTTTCCTATATAGGAAACACATCCATGGAGAAGGAATTATCTCGTTCAGGATTGCACAGTTACTTCTGAGTTTAGTGAGCAGTGTGAGAGGTGAATTCACACAAGTAGCAGCATTGGACTCCAAGAGAAATTGCGCAAGGAAATAGGAGGCTTGGAGGGTAGAGGAGAAGGTTTGTGAGAATCCTTTGACTGTCTATGAGCAATAGAGGGATTGTACTGAGAGCAGGATAGCTTGTGAGATAATGCTTTGTGTAATTGGACATATTTCCACTTGTATAATAATACAGAGATCGAGGTTTTTAGCCGAGGCTTCCCCCAGAGTACTATTCTATGTTCATGTGTGATTTCTTTCTCATTCTCAGTTATATGTGTTCTATTTGATCTTGCTTAAAAATCGATTAAGCTTCTATAATTTTGTTGTAGAAGTAGATCTGGTATTTTCCTTTACCAGGTCTGAAGAAGAATCTAGTTTCCATAGTTGTGTTGGAGGGTTGTGACTACGATGTGATCTTCAACAAAGGAAAGGAATTACTTAGACACATATCCACGAAATAAGTGAAGAAGATCCAGGTTCAAGTCAAGAACCTATATGCACTTGAGGTAGAAGATGCATGCAAAGGCTTGAGGAGAAAGGTAGAGACTAGATATTTGATGGTTGACAAGGAGCATTATAGAACTCTCAACATGCAACCTCAAAAGCAACCTCAGGAAGTTGTGGATCAAACACAAATGGAGAAGTAGACAGGAGGAAGAGTGGAGACATCCACTCAAGCAGATACTTCCAACAGGGGGATATTTAGATCCAAGTGGGTAGAGGGATCACAAGTAGCTATACTTATAGGAGTGAGGTGGAGCGATGTAGATCCTTAGTCCAAGTGTTGTAGAAAATTGGGCAGGGCCATTGAAGTGTGTATGTCTCATGGATTATTACCCTTGCTACAGGGGCCCACAATATTCAGTAGTAGGAGGATCAATGTTTATCAGATGCTAAGGAGTGCAAAGGAGTGTTGAGAGCATAGCAGGAGGATTAGTAGTAGAGTTGACAATAACACAATTTTCCCAGTAGACAGTTGTAGACACAATTGATTCAATTTTTTTTTTTTGGATGCTTCTTAGTTGCAGATGTTGCAGTAGTGACAACAACAAAGAGAAGTTTTGCATGCAATACATTCCAAAGGTGCTAGTTTGGGGTAAGTGTGAATCCCTTTCTTGCTGAGAGGGAGTATTGAAAATGCAGCAAGAAAATCCTAATTTTATTTTGCCTTGATTAAATTAGGATACCTTTGTATTTCAATTTCAACAAAATACTTGGAGTTAGTTAATTGAGGTGAGATGGCTCTTGTCACTCAGTTAACTAATTAAATTCAAGTGGGAGACACTTGAGTTTAGTTCTACATGAATGGAGGCTAATTTTTAGCAATCTATTTTAGTTAATTTGAGTTATTGTCAGTGTCACTAGTTCTCACTGTTAGTAGAACTAGTGGAGGTTCAGTCAAGGGTGTGTAACATTTCTCACACTTAGTGAGAAGGGTGTGTAACTTTTTTGACACTGAGTAATCATCTAGTTAACTAGTTAATCAACATAAATTAAATCATGCATGCAAATAATTCGAGTTACCGAGTTGAGATTGGAGTTCTAGGGCAGTGTACTATCAGTTGTAAACTAGTTAAAGTTGTACAGGTGGTTCATGTAGTCATAGAATTGACCTTAAGGAAATGTGCAATTCTCAATGAGAAATTCCCCTAATTAATAGGGGCTAATTCCTCATCAAACAACACAAACAAATAGGAGCTTGGAAGGCTGGGAATTTGGCTAAATATTGGATTGAGTCAGTCTATGAGGCAGTGAGATAGATTATACTAGTGGAGAGGTTGCTCAAGCTTGAGAAAACATTGTATTCCTTCTCTATTCTTTGATTAATGCAATAAAAATAGTAAGGGGTTTTGAGCAGTTGATTTCCCTTAGATAAATCTTTGTGTATGTGTGTTGAATCTTGATGCATGTTAATGATTTTTGTTCTTGATCATGATTTTCTTTCTGCAATTGAGTGGAGTAGCTTCAAGTCTTGTGGTCTAGTAAATTTCATGAGAAGTTTTGAATCTACACATTAAATTTCTACAGTGTTGAACCTAGGAGATTTGATACCACTTGTAACACACCCCCTTACCAATATCACCCAAAGGAGATGGTTTCTAGGTTACCTGACTCTCATGTTACAGTTACAAGAATAGGGTAAGCATTTTTTTTCATTTTGGTGGTCTGCTCCACATATAGTATTAACATGGAATGACCCACAACGTCTAGGATGGCATGGGTTAGGTTTTTTCTCACTGTGTAATGTCAGTGATGAATCCACTCAACATATCTTTCTAGTAGCATGATTTTGTTAATGTCATGGTGTTTTTCCATGAACATTTACTTTTATTAGATAATTTGATATCTTGGAAAAGAACAAGGATTCTTGGTCATAATATTATAGATGATATTTTATTTTGCCAGTTTTAATATATCAGTGCATGTTTACAAGCCTTCTTGGAAGCAAATTATAGGCCAAAAGGATGATAGAAGCAAATGAATTCTACCATGTATAAGTTGTTGACATATGTTTCAAAATTTGCGGACATTATATTGGCATGATGCTCATAAATTGGACCCAACAATGGTATCAAATCACCTATATATTTGGGCTAAATCTCTATCTCAATGCTGAAAGTTCTAGCCCATAGAATACCCTATTGCGATAGCAAATAAGGGTTTGATTGCATGGTGATCTCATGTTCACATCTATCCTTTTATGCTTGAAAGGAATGTAAGTTTAGTTGATTAGTAAACATCAACACTTGCAAATGGGTTACACTATTTCCACCATATATTCCAATTCTAAGAGAGTATGGGATGGCACATCTATAGTGGGATTGTTGTTGAGTCCAACCCAATTAATGATAGACCTTAGTGAGATGTATTTAGCAGAACAATAGTTTTCCATAACCAATAACACTTAACATCCCAACCAGATTTAGTTGTTGGAGCCTGCACAAAGAGTTGAAGTTCCTTGGAACACCAACCGCCATAAACCTTTGATGCACATGATAACTACCTGCAAAATATATGAATCCTTATAGGTTTCACCTTGGTATGCATTGAGAGTTGCATCATCACTTTAGAAACCCCTTCTAGAAGTGTCCTTTGAGGTTCCCACTTTGTAATAACACTGATGTACTTAGTAGTCCCTTTCACCTATTTTTGGTCACTCTTATGGACATTAATAAAGTTATATTATTTATCTTATCTGTTCACCATATGTACCAAAAGAGCTATTTAAAATTTTCTCCTATTATTTCCGAGGGTTAGTGGGTTTAGACATGAAATTAATGGAAGCTTCAAGGTTAATACGTTAGTGACTTGCAAGATAATTATCCAACTCATCTATAGATTCATTTTATGTTAGGAATTGAAATTTTTGTAGAATAATTAGGCATTGAAAAAGGAAACAAAGAATTTGGCCCTAATTGTTTCCCTATTCCATTAGGTTGCTTATTCAAGCTATTTTAGGACATTGAAGAGCTTTTCATATGGATTCTACAGTACGCTCTTCGACAGAAAGCATCACTTTTAGTTTGGTTACTTTAATTTGGTCATATGTACCTGAAAATCTTGTTACAAAAATATAGTTCATCTTTCATTTTCTTTCAACAGATGGCCAAAAATTAAAAAGATTTATTCAAATCATGATGTTTTCATGATATAATAAATAGACTTATTTAGCGAGACCTTGAACATGGGAAAATAAGCTAGTTGCAAGAAAAACAAAAATGTTCATGAAGAAGAAGGATTTTAAGTAATAATGATAGAGTTCCCAAGGGTATTACTTACAACTCTCTTGCTTTAGTATATTTCCTTTAGATATATAATAATAAAAAAGGTAGAATGTATAGGGTAATATAGCTACTGTTGAGGAGGTAAATCCCCTCTACGGACAGGGGCGATCCCTACTAGCCCAGACTGGGTCTAGCAACAATCATACAACGCTACCGCACAAGTTCCTAATTGCAAATTAAAGACCAATGATGAGGGCCTACCTGGATTCCAACGCTAGTGCTTGTAGAAGAGGTGACGCTCCCGTTCCTTTGCTCCGGCAGATCACGATCCCCACGATCTTCTTGAATGGACACCTGCACATACAAGAAATGACACAAACACAAATATAAAATCCAGCATATGCAACTATATATTAGTTAGAAAGGATATAACTCATCATTATCACAAATAAAAATAAGAGTGGAACCATAACCAATAGTCTTATATTAATAATAATCAAAGAAGAATACAACCATGGTTCTGACGTTAGATTCTCATTTGGCTAGGTAATCATCAGCACATGTCTTGCAAAGCTTGTTGGGAGTAGGAACAAGCCTCTCTCTCTTTGGTTATTGGACAAGAATTTCCTTACTTAGATTTGGCCTTATGGGAATGAAGAAGGCTCTTGCAGCATGAAGCTCTTGGAAACTTGACAATTCTCAATCTCTGGAACTCTGGAATTAGCCCTCCAAGGAAAATGGACAAGCTTTTATAGATGGAGGAAGGGGAGTTGAGATCATCCACAATAATCATGGGATTGGCTCTATCACTAAAGAAGCTTCCATGAGAGGTGGCAAACCACTTCCTCTCTATGGAGATCCGAAGCCAAACCACCCAACTCAAGATAGATTCAGTCCAGGAATTTGTTAGGATGAATCTTCCACTGTTTGTTTGTTAAAAAACACCTCTGATTATGGTTGGCGTGAGTGCGACTCTGTGACAGAGCGCCAATTGGCACACCCTCTTTGGAGGATTTCCCCCATTAGCACGAGGGCTGCACTATGGAATCGTGCCAATGGAAAAAGGGCTATTTTTAGGGATTTTAAGCAGGAGATTTCTTCAGGGAAAATGAAGCTCATGTTCAGGGGGAATGCAATGCAAGTGTTTGCAGGTCATGTTACTTCTCATAGGTCCTGGAATGAGTCCTACAAGATGCGAGAGAGGGGTAACAGGGATGGTGACAAATTTCTGCGTAACAACTACACTATATGAAAAAATAATGCAATAGAATTTAGAACAAACATGTTCAAGACGTATAGCTCAATGATTGGTCCAGTTGGAACATTTAGCTCCATTCTATCCACCTTAGTCGCTTACTAACCAATCTATGAAAAGAAAGACCAACAAAGAAAGAAATATTGATCCCATTTTGTGAGAGATTTCAACTTGATTATCATTCCAATACTACTCATTTCTACAAGGAACATCCAAACAACAATTTTTCAATCAATTCCTCTTGTCATTCTAAAGCACATTAAAATAAAAAAGACACATAACTATCATGTGGGATGAAATAAAATTTTAAAGTGAAGTACACAGGGATCCAAAATAAGGGAATATCCATCATCATTAGCACTATAAATGCATACCCAATCCATTCACAAAGTCCTAGAGTGGCCTTTATAATTTAAATATTATGGTGGTCTATCCTCATAAATATAATAAAATGGATTATTGGTTCATTAGTATATCACATTTGTCTTTTCAAACAAAAAGTTGAATACCATTATCACTTCCATTTACTACAACAAAATACACCCTAATTTCACAGGAACATCTATCCGATGGCAATAACTCAATGTCTATAATCATTACATGCTCGGCTTGATCAGGTTTAATATATTCTTAAAACTATAATTAGGGGAAAACCTAAAGGAAAATGTTCATTGCATGACCAACTATCATTTCTAGCACTGGTATTCCGATTATCCTTTTATAACTACACAACTCATAGCAATGGAGTATTGTTTTTTCTCATTCAAACAATCAAATCGCTTTGTTTTGGCGTCCCATTCATAGATCTAAAACTAAAATTAACCTCCTAGTTTTACCAAAGGTCCAAAACTGAGAGGAGATAAAGAGATGGTGGCTCTCACCTTTTCTACAATTATTACAAAAAAATTACTTATGGACATGGGACCTTACTGAAATCACCAAACATGCCTCATATATAATAGCATGGATAAAAGAGGTGTTCCATGACTTGGGTGGATAGGGTCCCTCCATGACTTATGTTTTTCTCGTTTATAGTACGTCCTGTCTAGTGAAGTTTGGTTATTATGACTAGAGAGCCTATCCAAATATTCAAGAAATACCACATGCAATTTCATTAAATATTTTTAATGATGGACAAAATACAAGAATGTACCAATTTTGTTCTACAACTATGTATCTACTCATCATGAAGTTAGAGACAAAATTCGCACATGGACAAAGACTATTTCAGTGGATTTTACCGATTGTCCATCAAGTTTAGCCAATTGATGTCCCAAGGGGCCAACGATGATGTTATTCTTGTCTTTGGTCGCAAAAGTCTTGAACATAATAAGCTACTATGGCCAAGGTGACAATAACACATTTGCTTCATGCTCGAAAGCAAGTCAAGGGAACACAAAATGAAGATAACTTCCCAACTTCTCCAAACACATTTTCAATCAAAGTTTACAAAGGTAAAGGTTATTTTGACATACACATCACGTTTAGTTTGAATATATTATAGGCTATTCCATTTATATGATTCATTGGGCATCACAATTAGTAATGAACTTACTATGTGTTTATCATAGCCAATTCCAATTTTTGAGTGAATGGGTATTGGGATGGGTTACTTTGTGCCCAAGTGTGCTTAGGAATTAGACCTACATGCTTGTAACCATTTCCTCTAGAGAAAAATAATGCACACCTAAGAAAACATGATCTATGACCCAAAGATTCAATTTTGTTAAAGTTTAATATGTATTTACCAGAGGTTTGTTTTATATACACATCAATATGAAACACGCACAGTACATTACAGCCAATAGCCATGATTCACCATACAAAAGGACTCACAATAGGTATTATGAGCAACACCCCAATGGTCTAGTTCAGTTCGATTACAATAGGAAATGTCTCAACACAGTTTACTATGTGAGGTAATTATCTTAAATGAGAAAGGGTGACTGAGTCAAGGATGAAAACTATCCTCCCAACCTTAGGAAGATTGCAACTAAACCTTTCTCATGTAACTGCCACCCTCGGGCTAGCCTCTATGGTGTGAGAGGACCACTTCAAGAACATAGTCCAAGCTCTGTGCACCTGCAAGATGGCTACTAGAAAAAAAATAATCCGTGTGTGCACCCACACCATGCTTTTAGCAGCGTATCCTTTACAACCAAGTTCGACTGCCTCCTCCCCTAAGCATTACACCCCTATTTTTTTTTTTTTAATCTCCACCAGTCTTTCTTCTTGAATCTATTTTTCGGTGTTTGCTTTTTTCCAGTTTGGCCATATTTCCCTTGGCCAATCAACATTACTCCAACTATCCTTTGCCCACTAATTTTTGTGGTGGTTTGCATGGTCATCACTGGTCAGTCTTGCAGGCCAATGATGCCCATGCCATTTGGCCTTTTCCCATTTTCTTTCCTTCTATCCTAGGAAACATGTCCACCTTAGCCATGGAATCAGTTGTCTCTTTCACTCGACCCAAATTTAATTAATTTAATCTAAATTAAAATATAAAAAGGGTAATCAGGGTTGTCACATAAACAATCATTTTGAATAAGATGAACATATTTATTTACACATGGGAGGCATCAATAGAGGAAACAACTAGTCATATAAACTGAAATAGGGTCTCTCAAGGCTACACCACCTTCATCTACCAACTATTCAAGTATTTTAGAATACAACCAATAATAGTACAGGGATCCTAACACAAAGTGTTGAAACTCACTTTCAGGAGAACAAATTCCACTTTAATATGGGAAGATTCATCAACTGAATAAACTACCATTAGAGTAAAAGGATCATCTTTTCTAGTGATTCAAGCACCGATTCTTCAAATACAAGGAAACATATAGTGTTTGATCATCCCTCATAATTACTTTTCTAGTGATTCAAGCACCGATTCTTCAAATACAAGGAAACATATAGTGTTTGATCATCCCTCATAATTACCTAAGTGTCCCTGTCTCCTAGCTAGTAGCTTCATCGATCCACAAGCTTCCCACTGGTTTCCTTAGCCTTAGGAATGCTACTGCTATGTGATATTCACCTAGAAGGACCTCTCGGGTTCCATAGTTGGCTATCAACATAGTGTTATCCTTTGAATAATGTTTTCACAGACCTCCCCCACTCTACTTCTTATCGTTGTTTTAACTGACTGAGTATATTTTCTCCTTGTCATTTCAATAGACAAACCTGTCTCTTCCTTTCGTGGTCTATGTGGACACCCCTTTTTGGACAGTGCAATCCATCCTCCCATTTAATTTTTGTCATTTTCTTTGCTTATAGTTTGTGCCAAACAAAAACATGGACACGCCCTTATTTTAAACTAAATTAATAACACAATAGTTAGTTTCCCTAACTAACATTTAAAATATCTAGGTTTCTCAAGAAATCTTCTTCCCCAACCTCTAAAATTTGTGTCCCTTTCTCTCAACTAGTTAATTGTGGCTAAAAAATTACAAGGAATATTTTCAATGTTCATAAGAGGGAATTTGAAAAGAGGGTATGTCATAGACCCTACCCCCTTATAGGGAAATTATTCTTGGTGTTCTATATCCGAACAAATTTACAACAGTGCTTAAACCCAACAAAAAAAATAACGATCTTTATATACACAAATCTGTACAATCATATATATACATTTGCTTAATAAAAAAACAAAATTGGATATGTCTCCCACATTTGATTAGCCATCTCCCATGTGGCTTCCTTAAGCCCAAAGTGTCTCCATTGCACCTTGTCTTGCTCAATAACTCGGTTCTGAAGTGCCATCTTCCTTTGATCTAGGATGCATAGAGGTTCTAATTGGAACTCTCCTTTTGATTCCACCTATAACACTCACTAATCAATCATATGATTAGTGTATATTCTTTTTAAGCAAAGAAACATTAAAAAACATAATGAACTTTCATTGTAGGAGGTAAGTCCAATCTATATTCCACCGATCCCACTCTCTCTAAAATCTAAAATGGACCATAAAACCATGGTACCAATTTGGCATAAGATACAATTTTCAAGGAACTCCTCTTGGGTTTAACTCATAGGTAGACATGCTCTTCCTCTTCGAATTATTTATAAACTATATGTTGGTATGCATAGTTTTTTTGTCTATCTTGATCCACTTTAAAATACTTCCTGATGGTTACCATTTCTTGTTCCATCTCTTTTAACATGTCAGGTCCAACACAAACCCTATTCACTAGATCACTTCAACTCATGAGATTATTACACTTTCTCCCATAAAGAGCCTCAAACAAACTCATCTTTAATGATTCACAACACCCATCATTGTAGGCAAACTCCACTAGTGGAAGGTATTCTTCCCACTTTCTTGGATGGAGAATTACTTACATTCTTAGCATATCTTAAAGGATTCTCTTTGTCATATCTGTTTTCCCATCAGTATTTGGATGATATGTTGTGCTAAACTCAAAATTTGTCCCTAGAGTAGCAAACAATTATTTCCATCTCTATCCGATATGATTATCTTGGGTACTCCATGCAATCTTACCACCTCCTTCATGAAAATTTTGGCAATGTCACTAGCCATATAAGTTGATTTAACAACTACAAAGTGAAGAACCTTGCTCAACTTGTCCATTACAAACATCATGGCATCATGTTGCTTGGATGTCCACAACAATATTGTGATAAAATCTATTGAGATTACCTCCCACTTCCATTCTGGATTAGGGATAGGTTGTAATAAACTAGTTGGGTGCTTGCACTCAACTTTTACTTGTTGGCACTCAATACATTTTGAAATGAAATCAATTACCTCTTTTAAAATTGGGCCAATAATTAAATTTCTTAATGCCCATTAATGTCTTTTGGTAGCCTGGGTGGCTTGAATATGGCTTTGCATGAAATTATTTCAATATGAGCCTTTTCAATCCATTTTAATTTGGCACATAAATTCTATTGTTAAATTTGATTAGTCCATCCCCTGTGAGATGAAATCTTTTGTATTTCTCACCTTCAGGCTCTTTTTGTAACTTTTCCTTTAACTACTGGTACTTTTCATCTTGTTGTCCAACACTTTTAATTATTTCCCTAAGATTACTTCTGTAGGAACTAATGACTGTTATATGAGCCAATTGAACTCATTTGCTGAGTGCATCAACAACTTGGTTCTCCTTCTGATGTATGTGATTTCGAAATCAAAGTCATTAATTCAGGCTAACCATCAAGTCTACATGACATTCAATTTTATTTGTTCAAACAAGTATTTCATACCTCTGTGGTCTAACATTAATACAAATATTATTCCCATGAGATAATATGTCCACATTTTTAAGGCATGAAAAATGGTAGCAAGCTCCAAATCATAAGTCATATAGTTTCGTTCATGCTCTTTTAATTTCCATGATTCAAAGAAAACAACCCACCCTTCTTGCATGAGAACTTTGTCCAACCCTTTTTTACACACATCTATGCACACCATGAATTCTTTTTCTAGCAATTTGAAAAATTGGTGTGTGGGTGAGTAAATACTTCAACCGCTCAATGCTAGCAGCACACTTAGTAGTCCAAAGAAATTTCTTTCCCTTTCTCTGCAATTTTGTGATTGGGTGACCAATCTTGGAGAAATTTCTAATAAATCTCTTACAATAACCTACTAGATCCATGAATGATCTAACCTCAACTACATTCTTTGGTGTTGGTAATTCCATAATGGATTTAATATATTTTTATTATCAACAAATACTCCCTCCTTTGAGACGATGTGTGCCAAATAATGGTTATATGACTCGAAGAACTCACATTTTTTGATCTTTTCATATAGCTTACACTCTCTTAGCAATTGTAACACCATAATGAAGTGCTTCTCGTGAACTTGCTCGATTTTTGGGTATACCAATATATTGTCAACATATACAACCACAAATTTATCCAAGTAAGGAGACAATACATTGTTCATTAGATATATAAAGGTAGCAGGTGAATTAGTAAGACCAAATGGTTGTGCTGCCTAAAATTCGTAATGGCCATACCTAGTCCATAACGTTGTCTTATGAATGTCTTCATCCTTGATATGCAACTAGTGAAAACCAGATATCAAATCAATTTTTGTGAATGTTGCTACTCCCTGAAATTGACCGAATAAGTCATCAATTCAAGGTAATGGGTATTTTTTCTTTATGGTAGTTGTTGGGCATGGAATCCCCCCAATGCATGTTTTGGGGCTTAAAGCCCAAGTTTTGACCGAGTCTTCTTGTAAAAGCTCCGTGAATTGTGGGCGCTAGGCTCGAAATTCTAATAGAGTCACAGGGTTGTCCACCCTATTTTTTGTAATGTAATGTGGACTGGATAGACATATCCATGGTCTGTGGACCATGGAATTGTATAAATAGAGCAAGTCTCTAAGTGTATAAGTAACTAATAGAAGAGAGAATAGAGGAGAGAGAAAGAGGAGAAGTCTGAAGGATTGAGTCCAAGTGTAAAGTGTGTCTGTGGGTCATAGAGTAAGAGAAGGCTCTACAGTTGAGTGCAAAAAGGCCTAGTAGTCTACAGCTGAATGCACAAACCCTTGCAACTGAGTGCGTAGGGAAGGTCGAGTCTGTAACCATTGGGAGAATCAATAAAGAGAAGTTTTTCTATAGTTCTGTGTATCTTTTCCTGGTTTAATGCATGATGAGATATAATTTTCAAGTATACGATTTATTTACTGTGCAGACCTGTATGAATGTTTTGTATTACTAATTATAACTTAAGACATTCAAGTAGGCGAAGGTAATTAATTAATACTAGAAGATAAGTAAGATCTCAGGTAGTAGCGTAGAGCACGGCACAACCCCTAGTTAGGATTGCGCGAAGGCAGTGCATCGGGCTGCGAGGAACGGGAAGTGTGCGAAGCAACCTGCATGTGGGAACAAATAGAGGACTAGTCGAACCTCTCCAACATATCAAGGGTGCAGAAACCTAGTTCTAGCACCCTCCCATACTACTTTGGGTGAGACCTTAGTTTGCGCTCAACGGACTTTTGCTAAAAGGGCCAGTAGTATAGGGATTCGTTTGGATAATTAACTCCAAACCTAGGTTAGGCCCCAACAATCCAACAAATGGTTTCGTTATCAGGACTAGGATCTGCATAGAGATGTCTAATGTCGTATCGCTGGAATCTGAAAAAGAAAAGAATTGAAGATTGGTTGGACAGAAAAATTCACGAGTTCGTGGCGCAGGAAAACAAGAATCTACGACTATCAAAGGAAGAGTGGTTAGACTGCTACTTGTATACGGAGATCCATGAAATTTTCATTGCATCCTTCCCCACTGAATTGTACAAGTGGATCATGAAGCTAGCAGATAGCCAAGAAAGGTGTAAACTCAACAAACCTATTGTGTGGACTCCAAAATTGGTGTGAAGACTAGAAGCATTGGAAGATAAGATCACGCACTGTGTCGATCATTGGCTCATTTGAATAATAGGAGGATTCATCATCGAATTCATGGTAGATACTTTAGTCAACTATAGCGAGGCAGAATAACGCTTCCTCAAGGGACCGCGAGGTAAGTAAGTTAAATCTTTGAACACTTGGATTAAAATGCTAATATGTCAAAAGTGGGTTATGTGAGTAAATTGATGTTTGGGGCTATACGGAGTGGGAGAATCTACAGAAATAAAGGTAGCACAGAACTAAAAACTAGCCCCTTGATTTCACCTCCACAAGGGGGCGAAGAAGAGCTCGCGAAGGTCTTGATAAGGAGTGCGATCAATCTGATAAGGAAAATAATTTTGCATATACTATCCCCACCCACACCACCACCAGTTTCACTGACGTCACCTTCGTCTTCACCCATACCACCTCTGCCACCACCGCGAAGTAGTATGGAAAGTGCAATAAAGCTACCAATGTTGAAGGGAGTAGGGAATGAAGATACAAACTAGTTTTGGTTTGTGATAAAAGCTGTATGGGAAGCAAAGGGTGTCACGGATGACAATATAAAGAAGGCAATGTTGGTTAGCGCTCTACAAGATCGCGCACTGACCTGGTACATTAAGCATTCCAATGAAAACTCGAATGTGGGGATTGTAGATATCCAAGTTGCACTAAACAAAGAATTTAGCAGGCCAAAGTTAGAGGCACAATCAATCATTGGATTCAAGGAAATCACAATGATACTAGGAGAGACACCATGGGAATTTGATCAAAGACTGAAGTGCACAATTCACGAAGTGAACATGACATTAACAGATGGGCAACACTGCGAATGGTTTGTAGCATTGTTAACGTTGCATCTACAAAATGCATTGGCGCAACAAAGGCTAACCACTCAGGTTGAGGCTTTGGAGGTTGCGATGAGATTGCATGAAACTCCGATACAAGATCCTAGCCTGAGAGTTCAGTAGATTCACACACAGTTGAAAAACTTGTGCCTAGAGATGCAGAGTTTGAAATAACACAGGACAACCCACCCAGAGATGCGCGATGAGGTATGGTGCATAAAATGCAAGGGCCAGGAGCATGACAAGGACCACTACCTGGTGTTCGCGAATTACCTTGTGGGAGGAGGGCTAATGCCACTAAGATCGGAGGCACAAGCAGGACCAAGCGTGGTGCCTGCATTGTGGTGTGTGATTTATTAGATAGGAGGAAAGCATTGTATAGATAACTGCCATCTATTACAGAAGTATATGCAAAATTCACAATAGTTTTTCTGTAAATTCTATAGGTCAGTAGGACATGATGAGCACACTTGTAGAAGTTATGAACTGATGATGGATTGAACTCCTACCTACCGAGTTCAGTTCGAAACACGGGCCTTCGATCAAAACACAGGAATGGCATGCACCAGATTTCAAGGGCACAAACAAGGTTGAGGTGGAAGGGGACCAGGAAGAGGTCACGGACAACTGATATGTTACAATTGCAGAGGGTTAGGGCATTATGCCCACAATTGTATGAATCCAACGTGACCATCATGCTTGTATTGTACGTTGTTTGATCATGAGATAGAGGATTGTCCCATAATGATAACAAGGTTGCACGATAAAGGAGCACTCCAACTTCTCTCGACTCAGAACTTGCAAATGATGAGGTTTGAGCTGTGTGAGGAATACCCTAATGTAAATATCATGCTTCGGAGTGGAATTACAACAAAGGATGACAAAGACAAGAAACCTGAAGAAATTACCTGGGTTCACAAGGCTCCAACGAAGGAACCAAAATTTGATTTGGAATGTGCTAAGGAGACCTTCATGGAAGCTAAGAGGAGTTTTGCTGATGCCTCCACTTCAGGAAGTCAAGACATATTGGAGCCAGAAATGGACCCATCGTTGCTCGCTACATTCTTGGAGACATGCATGAAGCTGCTATGTGACAACAAGGTTGTAAAGGAGCTGTAAGAATTCATAACTAGATGCGCTGGGACCATGCTAGGAGAACCATGTGTAGTTCGGAAGCTCGAGAAACACACGACACGAACAAGAAGGGAAAGGAGATTGACCGTGCAAATTGGGGAATATGAGATGGACCAAGTGATTCTAGATCTAGGGTCGGACACGAACATGCTGCCAAAACATGCATGGGAGTGCATGGGAAAGCCTGCATTACAATGATCTCCTATCTAACTGCGAATGGCGAACTAGCAAAACATCCTACCTATGGGAAAATTACAGGGAATCACGGTAGATATTGAAGGAGCAAGTGTGCTAGCAGTCTTCGAAGTAATAGAGATTGTTGATGACAACAATCCCTACCTAATGCTATTGGGAATAGATTGGGCCACTGACATGAATGGAGCGATAAATATAAAGAAGCGCAAGATGATATTTGAGAAAATGTCTTTACGTGTAGTGGTACCTTTAGACCCTGCAGAAGGATTGAACTACATGGAGCCAATGCATGACTATAATAGTGGCGATGACCTAGACTGCATCTACAAGATAACCATATGGGAGAAAGACTGGGTAGATCCAACTGCGGATGTCTGAATCTCATGTGTGCACAAAAGCTCCTGCACATCCGATTATGACGAGGAGATAGAACAATGGAAAAATCGGTTACATGAGGTAACCATGCTCAACTATAACATGATGATAAGGTCACTACACTGCATTGCAATAGAGGTAAGAGATCTGCCTACGTATGACGGGTTAAGCGAGGTGGATGACTTCTTGAACAAATTTGAAAGAGAAGTACCAGAATAGTAGCGCTTTGATGCTCTGAAATGGGTACTGCGTGCTATGCTTGCAAGATGGTGTGGGACACACTAGAGAAGTTTTGAAGACTAGCCCGAATGCAGAAGGATGATGCACATGCTGTTTATGAAGCCTCCGATGTGATTAACGGAAAAAATTGTTGGATGAACCGGCTCGCGCACCCACCTATCTAGGTGGATACAGGCACATGGTACGAAACCTATGAATGCACACTATCCTTGCGGTAGGAGACATGATCAATAAGCAGGTGCAGGTAAGGCAATGGCACAAACAACCCCTCCAGTTGGGACCACGAAGTATGGAAAGACCAAGTGCACAGAAGAATATCCACATAGAATCTTTTAACAAAGTACGCAAAGCGCTGAACAAGGTCCACAATGTGAAATGGACTGACTAGAACCTGTGTGTACCAACAGTTCCATGGGATTATAGGACCATGTGCAAGAACCTATCCACATAGGCACCGCCAAGACTGGAGTATGCAGGAACCACTGTAAGCCCTAGAGTACTTGGAAAGCTTAGACCGTGCATGATAGCACTAATAGATATGATGGTTTGTGAAACCTTGGAATCAGAAATCCAACAGGGAGGTTTTAGATTCCAAGAACTTGAAGAAGAAAGGGTATAATTAAGGATGAAAAGCGCTCTGGTGGACACGGAAGTCAAGAAGCTGGAGGATGAGATAAGGCAAGACTTTCTCGGCAAAAAAGGCCAGGGTGATAAGGCAGGATGTGTATGATCATGATGACAGGTTTAAGGCCTATCACCACGAATTGATCAGTCTGATGCCTTGGCTTGGACCACACATTACTAAGTGAATTGACTAGGGTAGCGTGTTGCAGATTGTAAAGTGCGTGATGCTGACCGTGACAATGAAAGGTGGGTATTTTCTAGGAAACATGATGGATGATGAGATGAAACTTTACATGGGTGGTGTGACCACCTAACTAGCTAAAGGAAGTACGGTCTTAGTGCTCCAGGTAGTTGAAAGGAAGCGTGGGACTATAAATTATTCTACCTGGGAGCTGTGAAATGTTGGAGCTATGTGTAGAAGCAAAGAGTCACAAGGTCCGCGACCATACATGGAGGTTTTCACTCTCGCACGGGTTGGCCAAAAAGTGACCATTGAAGTCACTATTCATGATGGGATGCTCAACTTGAGACCAAATGGAGTGGGCGGTAGGCATTTAAGACGCTATTTATGGGCAAGATTTGGGAAAATCTACCACCAAGGGAGTAATAATGGACTGGATTTGGGGGCAACGGTTGAATTCAAATTCAAAAAACGCTATAAATTACAAGGTCTTCCTAGAAAACAAAACTTGGTCATTTGCGAATTGAGCTATTGAGTAGAGCCTTAATTGTTGTGTGCCATGTATGCTAGATTTCTAGATGGACACGATGGAAACAATTGAGGACGTGATGGAGATAACCGCCGAAGAGGCTGTGCAGGCCCTAACTATGGGGGATGCTCTAGAAGGTGCCAAGATTGTGGTAGAAATCTTGAAATCATCGTGCACACCAAGACCCAAGAAGGACAAACAAGCAATGGTTCATGTACATGTGTCGTTGCGGAACCCATTTCGCACCAAGTTGTCAATAGAGGAGAAGAGGAAATATGTCACCATAGAGACCGATGAAGAAGAAGAAGACTTGGAGGACCTAATCATCGCAGAAGATGAGGATAAAGGCATGGAGGAGGAAACTAAACCTGCACACCCCCCAAAAAAGCTACCAGCCTATGTCCCCCCTTGGAAAGGGAAGGTTAAAGTGCCTAAGGACCTTGATGAGACAAAGAACTCACTCCAAACCTCGCTCCTCCCAGATAACATTATTTTTGAGGGCACACACCTAGGACAGGTGTTGAGCTTAAAATTCAGAGATTGGGACCCTGCTGACCATGAGAAGTTCCCTGTGCATTGAGCAGATCCAGCAGTGAGTCTTGCCTCCCAGACAACCTAGAATGCCTTTTGCGCAGTTCTGGTAGCCACACACCCAACCTCCCAAAAGAAATTGCACAATTTTTCTCATCAGTTTCCCAAGTATGTGTTGTGTCATTCCCCAAAATTTGCTTTGTTTTCAATGACAAATTTCTTTCCATGCATGTTTCTTGTCTCCAGATCTTTCAAGTGTTCATCTATCTCAATGGCTTCCAAGAGAACAGGATCACAGGACACTGACAGAAATGCAGCTGGAGCTGTAGTTGAAAAAGTGTCCTCTAGTGTGCCAATCTATGAAGATACACAACTGTTGAAAATGGCAACAAGAAATGCTAAAAATATAAATGCATAAATAACATTTCTATAAATAGAATTTCAGGTACCAATGTTAGACATAGCAACAAGGAATAAAAAATGGAAGTGCTAAAAATAACATTGCTATAAATAGAATTTCCAGATAGAGTCCAATTTTAGTTACTCCCTGAACTAAAATTAAAATTTGATCTTAGCAGTTGTTTGTAAATTAATTAATTAATTAATCTTGAGTTAATTAGTTTTAGAAAATCAAACATGAAGTCTATGTGAAGACATGCAACAGTTTCTCCATTGATTGAGGAAGTTATCCCTTGTAAAGGAGATCAGGATGAGTTATACTTTGAGTTGTAATTAGTTAGCTCAGTTAACTGAGTTAAGTCTAGTTAAATTAGTTCGAATAGTTTTTTGTACTAATTATGAGTTCAGTTAGTTAATGCATGCATGCATGTAACTGCTGCACTTTAGATAACTGAATATTCTCTCATAAATAACTCATGCATGTTAGTTCAGTCACAGACCTAGTTGATATTAGAGGAAGGGACAATGTACTATTAGTTGGAGGATTTTTCCTATATAGGAAACTCATCTATGCAGAAGGAATTATCTCCTTCAGGATTGCGTAGTTACTTTTGAGTTTAGTGAGTAGTGTGAGAGGTGAATTCACACAGGTGGCAACATTGGATCCCGCGAGAAACTGTGCAAGGAAATAGGATGCTTGGAGGGTAGAGGAGAAGGTTTGTGAGAAGCCTTTGACTATTTATGAGTAGCAGAGGGATTGTACTGAGAGCTAGATAGCTTGTGAGCTAAAGCTTTGTGTAATCCAGACATATTTCCACTTGTATGATAATACAGATAGTGGGGTTTTTAGCTGAGGCTTTCCCTAGAGTATTCTTCTGTGTTCATGTGTGATTTCTTTCTCATTCTAAGTTATATGTGTTCTATTTGATCTTTCTCAAAATCGATTAAGCTTCTGCAACTTTGTTCTAAAAGTAGATCAATTATTTTTCTTTAGTATATTGCATTATCAGGTGATCTACAGTGAGAATTTCTACATGGTATCGGAGAAAAGGTGATCAAAGTGAAGAACAATATACAAAGAAGGGAGAAGTTTGAAGTTTGAAGTTACTGATTATAGAAATTGAGTTCTTATCACATGTCAATTTCACCAATGGTGTTTAGTGGTTTAAGACTCGAGTATGCCCCTGATGGTAGCTCAAATTATATAGCCTGGAAGGATCGCATGGAAGCAGTGTTAGATGACAACGATCTAAAGGACTTCATTGATCAAGGAGTCCCCAAGCCAACAATGCTAATGCTACAGAATTTGCGGAATGGAAGAAATGTGTGGCTAGAGCGAGGAGAATCCTCCTGGAGGGAGTTCGAGACCACATTATCTCAAGCCTCCATGGGAAGGAGACACCATTTTCGATGTGGAAAACATTGAAATATCTATATCAGAATAGCTGCGATCAGAGGAAGTTGGAGCTGAAAGACAAGCTTCGAAAAATCAAGTGGGAAAAGGGCGACACGATATCTACATATCTGAACAAGCTGACCACCTGCAGGAATGAACTTGGAAGTGTAAGGATCACAACGACCGATGATGACATGGTGAGTCTTGCTCTCCTTAGTCTTCCTAAGAGCTGGAATAGCTACCAAGAATCGGTAAATGGAAGAGAGAAATTGCCTAATTGGGAACGACTTTGGTCAGATCTGATGCAAGAGGAGATAAGGAGAAGCACCAGAGATGGTTCTTCATCTAAGAAGGATGAAGAAAATTATGCCTTAGCGAGGAAGACAAAGAAAGGGAAGGAGAAGGATTATCGTCCCAAATTGAGTTCTTCCTATGGTGGAAGAAGTTTGACAAATCGAAAGTGCGATGCTTTCATTGTCATGAGGTGGACCATTTTGCAACAAATTGTCCATTGAAGAAATCAAAGATGGGATCCAAGGAAGGATCTGAAGGTGAGGCATTGGCCTCACAATTTGAGTTGGATTTCACCCTCTTCACATGCATGGTTTCATCCATGATGGGATGTGGTTGGTTTCTTGACAGTGGAGCTTCAATCCACATGACCAGCTATAAGAGTTTTTTTAGTACCTTGTAGGAGAAAGATCTCCAGATACTCATAGTGATAGGTAATGATGAAAAGTATAGTGTCTCAGGAGTAGGCACAATTGCTTTTCAAAATGATCATGGAGCTTGCATTACCTTAACAGATGTGAATTATGTATCAGGATTGAGGGAAAACTTGGTATCGATTGCAATGATGGAAGACAAAGACTATGATGTAGTCTTCAGTAAGGGAAAGGTTTTACTTAGACACATCACCACGAGATAGGTGAAGCAGATCGGTTCATGAGTCAAGAACCTGTATGCTCTTGAGGTTCGAGATGCATGCAAAGATTTGAGTAGCAAGGAAACTGATGGAGACTTGGTGGTTGAGAGGGAGAGTACATTACCTCTCAACATGCAGTGCTAGAAGAAGTCTCAGACAATTGTGGAGGATCCACAATTGGTGAAGCAGCTTCAGGAGGTTGTGAAGCAGCCACAACTGGAGAAGCTGAGAGGAGATCAAGTGGAGGCATACACTCATGCAGAGACCTCCATTAGGTGGAAATTTCGAGCCAAGTGGGCAGAGAGATCACATGCATCCATACCTCCAGGTCGGAGGTGGGGCGATGTGGAGTGACAGTGCCAAGAAGGCTAGAATAGGGGTAGGATCGTTGAGGTACCCAACCTCTTTGATTAGACCTTGCTATGGGAGCCTTGACAAGGAGTAGTAGGACTGGATGAGTGGGTAGAGGCTGATGCAGATGGAGTGGTAGAGAGAGCTACAGTGTAGCAATCCCAAAACAGTGCATAGCTAGTAGGCTGCAACAATGCGAGAAGCATAGGAGTGTTGCACCGGTGCAGCTTGGCATAGAGAGGTGTGTAATGATGCGAGATGCATGGAATGTTGCAGCAGCTTAGAGGTCACAGAGGGAGCACTTGCCAGCGGCAGAGGGAGCTTCAGCATCAGAGGGTGTTTCTAGCCCAACAGGGAGGTCAGTTGGGAGATTTTTTTTGTTTCTAGAGTTGCTGGAGAAAACACACCTGGAAGAAGTGTTGCATGCAGAACATTCCAAAAGGTTCAGGATCAAGTTCGAGTTGAATGCCTTTCTTATTGAGAGGGAGTGTTGAAAATGGCAACAAGAAATGCTAAAAATAGAAATGTTATAAATAGCATTTTAGGTACCAGTGTTGGACATAGAAACAAGGAATGAGAAATGGAAGTGCTAAAAATAACATTGCTATAAATAACATTTCAGGATAGATTGCAATTTTAGTTAGTCCCTAAAATAAAATTGTGAATTAAAATTTGAATTTGATCGTAGTAGCTATTTGTAAAATAATTAATTAATTCATCTGGAGTTAATTAGTTGTAAAAAATCAAACATGAAGTTTATGTGAAGACATGCAACAATTTCTCCATTGATTGGGGAAGTTATCTCTTGATTAAAGGAGATTAGGATGAGTTGTACTTTGAGTTATAATTAATTAGCTCAGTTAACTGAGTTAAGTCCAGTTGGATTAGTTCAAATAGTTTGTTGTACTAATTGTGAGTTCAGTTAGTTGTTGTACTATTTGTCAGAATTTTTCCTATATAGGAAACTCATCCATGCAGAAGGAATTATCACCTTCAGGATTGCACAGTTACTTCTAAGTTTAGTGAGCAGTGTGAGAGGTAAATTCACACAAGTGGCAGCATTGGACTCTAGGAGAAATTGCGCAAGGAAATAGGAGGCTTGGAGGGCAGAGGAGAAGCTTTGTGAGAAGCCTTTGACTGTCTATGAGTAGTAGAGGGATTGTACTGAGAGCTGAATAGTTTGTGAGCTAAATATTTTTGTAATCCAGACATATTTCCACTTGTATGATAATACAGATAGTGGGGTTTTTAGCTGAGGCTTTCGCGAGATTATTCTTCTGGGTTCATGTGTGATTGATTTCTCATTCTTAGTTATCTGTGTTCTATTTGATCTTGTTCAAAATCAATTAAGCTTCCGCAAGTTTGTTGTAGAAGTAGATCAAGTATTTTGCTTTAGTATATTTCATTATCAGGTGATCTACAGTGAGAATTTCTACATGGTATCGGAGCAAAGGTGATCAAAGCGAAGAACAGTATACAAAGAAGGGACAAGTTTGAAGTTTGAAGTTCCTGATTATAGAAATTGAGTTCTTATCACATCTCAATTTCACCAATGGCGTTCAGCTGTTTAAGACTTGAGTATGCCCTTGATGGCAGCTCGAATTATATAGCCTAGAAGGATCGCATGGAAGTAGTGTTAGAGGACAATGGTCTAAAGGACTTAATTTATCAAGAAGTCCCATAGCCGACAGCGGCTAATGCTATAGAATTGGTAGAATGGAAGAAATGTGTGTCTAGAGCAAGGAGAATCCACCTAGAGGGAGTTCGAGACCACATTGTCTCGAGCTTCCATGGGAAGGAGACACCGTTTTCGATATGGAAAACATTGAAAGATATATATCGGCATAGCAACGATCATAGGAAGTTGGTGCTAAAAGACAAGCTTCTAAAAATCAAGTGTGAAAAGGGTGACATGATCTCTACATATCTGAACAAGCTCGCCACCTGCAGGGATGAGCTTGGAAGTGTAGGGATCTTGACAACCGATGATGACATGGTGAATCTTGCTCTCCTCAGTCTTCCTAAGATCTAGCATAGCTACCAAGACTTGGTAAATGGAAGAGAGAAACTGCCAGATTGGGAACGACATTGGTCATATCTGATACAGGAGGAGATAAGGAGAAGCACCAGAGATGGTTCTTCATCCAAGGAGGATGAAGAACATTGTGCCTTAGCGAGTAAGGAAAAGAAAGGGAAGGAGAAGGATTCTCATCCTAAATCAAGTTCTTCCTATGGTGGGAAGAATTTTGACAAATCAAAAGTGCAATGCTTTCGTTGTTATGAGGTGGGCCATTTTGCAACAAATTGTCCATTGAAGAAATCCAAGATGGGATGCAAGGAAGGCTCTGAAGGTGAGGCATTGGCCTCACAGTTCGAGTTGGATTTCACCCTCTTTGCATGCATGGGTTCATCCATGGTGGAATGTGGTTTGTTTTTTGAAAGTGGAGCTTCATTCCACATGACTGGTGATAAGAGTCTTTTCAGTACCTTGGAGGAGAAAGATCTCCAGATACTCATAGCGATGAGTAATGATGAAAAACATAGTGTCTCAGGAGTAGGCACAATTGTTTTTTAGAGGGAGCATGGAGCTCGCATTACCTTGACAAATGTGAATTATGTACTAGGACTGAGGAAAAACTTGGTATTGATCTAAATGTTAGAAGACAAAGGCTATGATATAGTCTTCAGTAAGGGAAAGGTTTTCCTTAGACACGTCACCACGAGACAAGTGAAGCAGATTTGTTCACAAGTCAAGAACCTATATGCTCTTGAGGTTCAAGATGCATGCAAAGACTTGAGTAGTAAGGCAACTGATGAAGACTTGGTGGTTGAGAGGGAGAGTACATTACCTCTCAACATGCAGCACTAGAAGAAGTCTCAGAAAATTTTGGAGGAGCCACAATTGGTGAAGCAGCTTTAGGAGGTTGTGGAGAAGCCAAAATTGGAGAAGCTGAGAGGATATTGAGTGGAGGCATCCACTCATGCAGAGACCTCTAGTAGGGGGAAATTTCGAGCCAAGTGGGTAGAGGGATCACATGCATCCATACCTCCACATCGGAGGTCGGGTGATGTGGAGTGATAGTCCCAAGAAGGCTGGAATAGGGGTAGGATCATTGAGGTACCCAACCTCCTTGATTAGACCTTGCTACGGGAGCCCTGATGAGGAGTAGCAGGAATAGATGACTGGGTAGAGGCCAATGTGGATGGAGTGGTAGAGAGAGATACAGTGCAGGAATCCTAAGATAGTGGAGAGCTAGTAGGCTACAACAATGCGAGAGGCACAGGAGTGTTGCACTAGTGCAGGTTGGCACAAAGAGGTGTGGAATGATGCAAGATGCATGGAGTATTGCACTAGTGCAAGTTGGCGTAGAGAGGCGTGCAACAATATGAGATGCATGGAGTGTTGCAACAGCTCAGAGGTCATAGAGGGAGTACTTGTCAGAAATAGAGGGAGATTTAGCATCAGAGGGTGTTTCTAGCCCAAGAGGGAGGTCAGTTGGGAGATTTTTTTTGTTTCTAGGGTTGCTGGAGCAACAACACTTGGAAGAAGTGTTGTATGCAGAATATTCCAAAAGGTTCAGGATCGAGTTCGAGTTGAATGCCTTTCTTGTTGAGAGGGAGTGTTGAAAATGGAAACAAGTAATGCTAAAAATAGAAATGCTATAAATAACATTTCAAGTACTAGTGTTAGACATAGCAACAAGGAATGAAAAATGGAAGTGCTAAAAATTACATTGCTGTAAATAACATTTCGGGATAGATTCCAATTTTAGTTAGTCCCTGAACTAAAATTGAGAATTAAAATTCGAATTTGATCTTAGCAGCTGTTTGTAAAATAATTAATTAATTAATCTTGAGTTAATTAGTTGTAGAAAATCAAACATGAAGTCTATGTGAAGACATGCAACAGTTTCTCCATTGATTGGAGAAGTTATCTCTTGATTAAAGGAGATCAGGATGAGTTTTACATTGAGTTGTAATTAGTTAGTGTCACGCGGAATGAGTCGAGGTTGCGGACAAGATCGACTTTCCTAGTATCTACTGATATCTAGTGACAAGCAAGCCAATCAAAAACTATCTTTCTCTAAATATGCAAGTAAAACAAAGGCAAACAAGTGTTTTGTTTTAGGCCTACCTTGGGTCCAATGCAAGTTTTTGGAAGCTTCGCTCCCTCGCTTCAAATGAGCTTCCTTGAAGTGTAAGTCTGCAAACACAAACAAGCAAACAAATTAAATAGCACCTGAAAAGCCCATATCATAAAGCATATTCATCATAATGATCAAGGAGATTATAAAACAAACCACATAAGACAATTTGTTGAGAAAAATGAATCTGATTGTATTAATTCAAATGAAGAAGAACTTTACAACCTGTGCCTTAATGCTGTACAAGCTCCTCCCAGGGTCCGACAAGAAGTCTCCTCTACTTTGACAAGTTTCACTCACTTCCCAATGAAACCAAAAGGTATGTGATCTCTCCTCTCAAGTTTAACTAGGAAGTCCCAATTCCATCAGAATTTACCCTAAAAAATGTTCAGCTTCTAACCTCTCCAACAACTGACCCAATGCCTTAATTTATAGTGCAATGGAGGGAAGTTATTAGGTCCTCCTTCAAAGGGATAAAGCCCTCCTTCAAAGGGATAGCTCCTCCTATCAAGGGATTAGCTCCTTCTCTTTTGGGATGCATGAACCACCTTGGAGCAAACAATCCACGTCAAAATTCCTTCTAGAAACATCTAGAATTAACCCAAAGTGAGTTTTTTTAAAATAAACTCGCGTCTTTTTGACTTTCACAGGGGTACGCACCCACCCCTTTACAAACAGAGTGTGCAGATACGTAGGTAATATGAACAAAGAGTGTGGGCCCGTAGGCAAAAGTGAGAGAAAGTGCGGAACCAGAATTTTATTGATTTTCAATGTCTTTCTCTCATTTGCAAAGCCTGACATGAAGAGCTAAGGTTTGAGACTTGCTTAGGAGGCTAGTATAAGTGATGATAGAACCATACTGACTACAAATAATCATGGTGACGATATTTTTGTGTAACAGATTGCCCCCTAAAGTGCGAAGTTTGTAATAGATGAGGATTTCATTTATCATTTAAGAAGAGTGAAGTACTTTATCATTTCGAGGATTATCTTGCAGAGAGCCCAGTTGGAACCTATAAAAACATTCAAGTGAAAAATATATATATGAGATCATATCATCGCTGAGGTAGGCATTCCCATACTCAAATCAAAACCGACTAGGAAACTAAAAACTGACTAGAAAACTATCTACTAGTCTGATATAGGAATGATCTTGTAACACATCATAAGTATAGACACATGTAGACACAGTATGGACGCAGCCATCTGTTTATGAATAGTCTACAATATCATGAATACAAAATTCCTTGCAGCCTGGATGGTGGAAACTAGATCCAGGGTCTTCATTTCTACTCCTCGAAATAGTACAATTCTATCCATGTGAATAAATGTGTCGAAGTCGAACATGGTAGAAACCACTTGATTACCAGTCGATGATGTAAACTGTTAACAAGTGTGAGAGAAACCACCAATAATGAAAATGGCTCTCAAAGTACTTAGTACAATCCATGAGATGTGATTAGATGTGTCGATGTCGAACATGTCATGGAATCCTTCAATCGAAGGTCAATGATGCAACCTGTCGTCGAAGACGAGAAACCTGCCATTGAGGCATGCAGATTCCAAGGTACTGGTGATTTCTAGATCATCTTTCTAGATAAAGAGCTAAAGTCAATAGAAAGTGATCCGTCGTAGGAAAGCCCACGACACGAAATCATAGATCAAGTTTGAAGAAATTTAGTTGCAAGGACTGACTCAGGATGGTCAAGATGGAATGACAGATATTTTTGCAGATGAATGGCTTATTCACACAGACCTCTTGAACACATAACGACACAACAGATGGTTTGGTGATGATTGACCCAAAGTTAATACCCAGAAACCGGTTGAAGACTTTCAATTTGTTTTGATAAACTGTTAGGTAAAGGATTTCCCAAACCAGGTGAATGAAAATGTCGTGTTCAAGAGTGGTTACAAAGTATGACAAGCAGGCTCATTTTTCTCTCTTTTCCCCCACCATTTCTGGCAAGTACCTCTTTATTTTTTACAAGCTTGAGGAGGATAACATATGCTTGATTATAAGCTCACCCTTCGGATGAGTCCAACTTAGTTTAAATTCGAACCCTAGGAAGGAGTGGTCCGTTCTTGTTTGTAATTGAACAGGTCCTTTACTGTCGAAATTTAACGAGTCCAGTATACGAGAAACTTGGTGTTTTTCATTTTTAGAGAGTCTAAAAAAACTTAAGGAGACTCCGAGGTTGACTTTTTTGTAAATTTGTGTCTCCCAAGCCTGAAAAAGTATAAAATAATACTTGAGAGAACCGCTTGATCTTTTGCGACCAAGGAGTACTTTTCGTAATTAGTGCCTCTGATCCGAAAAAGTAAAAAAGCGATCAATGACATGTCGTTTTATGACCAATATCGAATTTGAAACGACAAAAACCCAGCAACCTTTTCATGTTTTTACGGTCAGAAAAGGGCTATAAGAGGACCGTCTTTTTAGTTCCATTTTAACGAGCTTAAAAAGAAAAACTCGACAATCTTTTCATGTTTTAGGAGTCAGAAAAGAGCTTAAAGATGACCCTAATGGTTTTTTGTTGAAAATGATTGATTTCACCTGAAAATCCGTTATCCTGAACAAAAGCTCAAACATTACTCATACCTGTTTAATAATAGGTTAAAATGTTGCAAAAAACACCTTTTTAAAGTGAAACATAAACAAATTTAGAATTTATTTACCCAAAAAACTTATAAAAAGGAATTTTTACCATTCATTTTTACCATTTGAGATTTGGTTGAGAAAAAAGGGCTTTTGACCAGAAACTTCCCGCGAAGATTACGGAAAATCCGTCCGTTGAAGTCGAACGCCATCTCCTCTAGGTAATCCACATCATCCTACTCTTCATTTTTGTCCGTTTGAAATTGTTTTTTAGGGCTTAAATTGTGTTTTTAGGAGGTTTCTAGGTTTAGAAACCCATGCGCGGGGGCCCGCAGGTTCACCATAGGGGACCTGCATACCCCGACTTTTTTGCAATGGGAAAAATGTCAGGGGTACGCACCTTCTGTGAAGGAAAGGTGCGGACCCCACGCACTGTCCCTAACAAGGGGGTGCATATCCCGCGCATAGGTTTACAAAAGCCTAACTAACTCAAAAAATACCCAATGAAATCAATTTTGCATATTCTAATTCACCTTTTTACTTGATTGTAGGATATCCATCATGCTTGATTGGCGAGAACGGGAGCATGAGGATGTGGACCTCACCGCGATGAATCATCAACCTTCGATCGATGCATTGAAGGCATGTGGCTTGTACAAGTTCTGGGCCATACCTGGCATGAGGGCCCAGGTAGACTTTTTACAGTGGCTGGTTGATAGATGGAGTATACAGGACCAATGTTTCTTTATTGTTGGACACCAGCTCGAAATCGAGCCAGCTGACATATACTTCTTGACTGGTTTGCCCAGGAGGGGTGAACATTTGACTCTATTTGGGCCCAGGGCAGGTGGCCAATCTGTCGAGAGCCTCCGCCTAGAGTTTTGTAATGTCTAGAACCGGGACAAAGGGATAGATATCAAAACCATATCCCTTCCTAAACTCATGGTTATAGCATTCATAGTTACCAGACTCTGCGGCAATGCAACGCTACACGTTGCCACCGGATCCCAGATGCGGATGGCAGTTGATTGCTTTTGAGGCACCATTTTCAACTTGGGTGATGCTGTGTTGGCCAATGTGAAGGGCCAACTGACCAGGGCCAAAAACGGACAACTAAAGACCTTTGGTTATGGGGCTATAGTTGTGAGTTTTGGCCTGGAGAGGTTTCCGATGCTGATCCCGCAACAGCTTACTGTTGGAGCTGGGCTTCCTCGAGAGCCCAAACTGATGCGATGGGTTTCAGTTATGGCCTGTCATCCTGATGAGGGTACCGAGGTCGTTCGGTTCAAACCTGAGTATTTCCAATGGTTGGAAAACCAGGTTTTTGCTATTCAGGACTTTCCTTATGCTGGGGTTGATTTTCGTGGAGACCCAGACATGGCTCTTCTGCTAGGAGAGCAATGGGATGATGTAGGTAAAATCATTTTCAACCTTTTCCTAATTTTAATTTTTTGTTGTTTTTATATCGTCCAGAAACTAATAGTAAAAAGTTTCAAATGCAGATGTGGGCCCACGGTGACCATCCGCTCTCCATCCTTACGAGAGGAAACAACCAGTTGCATCGGCTCCAGCCCCACAGGACGAATCAGCAGAGACCTTACCTGAGTTGGAGAGCCATTTAGAGCACCTGACAGGGGACATGCCCGAGACCAGTATAGATGACATCCCTCGTCGACTTCAGCGTTACGTGATTGGAGTCCCAGGACCCTTTAGGAGGTTCCTTTGTAAGGTGGCCCGTGCAGTGGTTTCGTATTTAGATCATCAACAGTGATGGGATGATCGCCTATTGTAGTCACATACGAAATTTTGCTTTTTGTACTTATCATTTTTGCCGATCATAAGGTGTTTTTCAACCTATGATCGAGGACGATGTATTATTTTGACACACTCCTATATATATGATATCGTTATTACCAGCTTGTCTTGTTAAACATGTTATGGAATGCTTTTAAATTTACTTGTATGATTATTGCACATCGCTACTTAACATTTGAGAAGCAATTGCATCTGCTAATGTATTTAAAGATCTTGGAATATGCTGATATTCAATATAGTCAAATTCACGTTCCAAGAGACGCACTCTCAAAAATTAATCTTAATAAAACTGATTTCTAATGGGTATACTCTATTAAGCTGTTCGAGTTCAGAATCTAAACCTCACTACTCAAAACCCGAATCCCAAATGAAATAGATTCAAGATAATAACTCAACTCACTGCACTATACTTTGCAATGTTGTTTGTTGTTTGACCGAGGCTTACCCCATGCATAGATACCAACTCGTCAGAGGGCGAATAGATAACCCAAGCTGCGGAAGAAATATTACGTGTACTACGACAAGCACCATCAGCGAAACCAATGTATGTTTGGAGAGGCGTCGACATCTGCATCATCAAACGTAAAACCAAGATAAGCAGGAATAACGATGAAAAACTCACTCTCTAAGCTAAGCACACTTTTAATCTAAAACACACCAGCTAGAAGGAAAAACTAACCTAACTAAAAAATCTCCACACTCGTTTTAAGCATAATACCTCTTCAGGTAAAGACCATTTCTGGGTTTACCTAAAGAGACCCCGTCAAAGTCTACCAATTCATAGGCCCCTTTCGCTAGCTTTCTCTTAACAACATAGGGACCATGCCACATAGGCATGAATTTTCTAGTGCCTAATTTATCCTTTGCTTGATCGTACAAAAGGACTAGATCTCCTTCCGAAAAATTTCGAGGGGTCACATTTCGATCATACTGAGCTTTA